>ML263427.1:0-66959 GCA_005239495.1 Nicotiana undulata | reverse complement strand
CCCCCCCCGCGCGCGAATTTCCGATTCATTTCTTTTTCCAAAGATTTTCATACTCAATTTCTCTTTTTCTTAAATCATACTAATCACCCAAAATTTCTATTTCTTATTCATACACTGCAGGCGAAATTCGTAATATTACTCTAGAATCAAGTTGTGGGTAAGTTTTGAATCTTATTTTCTTTCTTTCTAAATTTTTTATTGTATGAGACTTGTATATGATATATCAATACCCAAAATAATACTCGATACAATAATAATACAATTATAATACGATTATATTAGATTTTTAGTGTAGAGTTGTGATTGAAACTTGAAAAAGATGAAGATCATAATTGTATCACAATATTTCAGAAATGTATCGCGATTGTATTATAATTGTATATGTATCATAATTATTGCGGGAATCGTATTACAAATGTATGATAATTTTATATTCATTGTTCATTATTACGAGCAGTTGTTAGTCCATGACGAATTTTACAGTTTGTATCACAAATATATGGTAATTGTATATTAATTTATTAGTATTGTATTAGGTATTATTTTGGGTATTAATGTAGCAGATACAAGTTAGATATAATTGTAATACCAGTATGATACAATTATGTTTTAGGATTTATGTATCTGATACAATTCAAATAGAATTATGATACAGTTATCATACAATTCATGAATATTTCTTTATTTTTTATTAATATAAAGTTGCCAGTAATGGTGGGAAGAGAAGATGAAGATTCTTGGCGTAGATTAAGGGATTTTGATTTTTAAAAAAAAGGAGAGAGAAGAGGAAAGGGGAAAAAGGGAAAGAATGTAATTGAATCCCTTAATTGAAGGCACTAATAATGGGGTGAGAGCCTTTTAAGTAGCAATGTATACAATTTGTAAGAAAAATCTAGATACTTGTTAAAAACTATAAAACATAGAGAACATAAGTTAAGTAATAAGTTTCTAATATAGTATAGCTAGGTAAAAATCTCTATATCTCATGCCCAACCCATTAAAAACTGGGCGGGTGGCCTTGGGTTGTTTTTGTCACCCCTATATGCGAGTATATAAAAAGAGGAATTTTCAAAAACCACCATTGTTTAGTTGCTATTAATTTCCTGTAGCTACCATATATATAATTACTTTCTATATCTACTATTTAGTTGTTACGCAACTGTATTCGTTGTATTCGCGGTACTGTATTCATGAACAGTCGCGGAATTCGCCTAATAAGTAGGGGATTCCAGTTGTGTGACTGTATTAGGTGTATTTTCGCTATTGTATTCATGAATACAGTAGCAGAATTTCTCCTAAAAATATGGGAGTTCAGTTGTTTAATAACGGAAAGAAGATCAATTAGCGTGTATCACTCCTAACTTAACTCAATAAAATCAATTCTACATAAATTTCTTTGCCACTGTGTTGTATTCCATGTATTCGCGCGGGCAATATTTATAAATACAGTGAGGTAATTCAGAAATAGGGTGTATACTGTTCTATTCGATTCGACTGTATATATTGAATTCAAATCACATATATTTCACTACGATACATTGTATTCAATTCAACGTACTCAATTCGACTGTATTCAAACAACAAAAAATCACAAAAGCATGGTGATATTCGATTGTATTGAAAATATACAGACCTTACGAATACACAAATACAAGCGGAAATGTTATGTATTTATACAAAATACAATGTATTTGTGTGTATTTGTACATAATATAATGTATTTATATCATTGTATGTCACTAAATAGCAAAGAAGAGAAGAAAGTTCGTCGGAGATGGCGTTTTTGGCCAAGCAAATAATGTATACATTGTATTAAAACTAAAAATGGAGACGAACAAAAACCCGTCCCTCAAATCTTCTCTGGCGTAGCCATGGCCAAATCTGTTCTCCTAAGAGGTTGAGCCTAAAGTGGATGACGACGACTACGATGATGAAGCCAACGATTCTGCTGATTTGATGGATAAGGGAGATGATTGAGAATCTTACGGATAGAGAGAGATAGGAAGAGAGAGAGAACATAATTGGCGTATATTGAAATCTTGTTAACAGATAGAGAAGGAAGAGAGATAGAGAGAGAGAGAGAACGAGAGAGAAATAACATAATTGGAGTATTTCATGTCTCAATGTAGGTATAAATAAATACTTATATTGCTATAAAATAGAAAAGGTAGCTATAAGTAATACTATTTTAAAATTATTTTGATCTATAATAAATAGGAGTAATAATTTGCTATAGGAGATATATTTTTTATATAAAAATGTCGTAGTCAGTCGAGAATATGGAGTTGTTATTACTAGTATTTATATGAGAAGTTTTGTGTTGAAGCATTCAGGGTACTTTAGGCTTTCTTCGAGCTGTGCATTATATTTCTATAGTATAGAAAATCCCTGATGGTCGACCAAGGATAAAGTGGTATGATATTTTAGGACTTGATGGTATATTTGGTTGGGATTCCGAGGGCCTCGGGTGTGTTTCGGGTATGTTTCGGGTGTTATCGGATCATTTTGGGCTACTTTAGATGTTGGTTTTCTGATGTATGGTGTTGTTCTTCATGTTCGCGAGGAGCCCCTCATGTTCGCGAAGAAGGATTTTGCTGCTAGGACTTTGTTCTTCGCGTTCACGAAGAAGGAATTGTTGTTGTCTGTCATCCGACTTTGGAAGCTTATATCTCACAGTATATAACGAATTTGGAGATAATACAAAATAAATATTGTAGCCCTTTGTGTCTAGTTTTCAAAAAATCAAACTGATTGTCATTTGGAGTTGTGTACAAAAAGTTATGTTTGGTACACTATAGGTTATCCGGGAAGATGTTTGAAAATCGCGAAGAAGAAATTTGTGTTGCACAGGGATGACTTTGGCAACTTGTATCTCGATTTTTATAAGGAATTGGGAGATGACAAAACATGAAAGTTGTAGATCTTGATGTCTAGTATTCAAAAACTTAAACTATTTATCATTTGAAATTTTGTATAAACAGTTATGACCATTATACTAGTGGTTGTCTAAGAAGAGTTTGAAAATGGCTTTTGAGAATTTTGTTCATCGCGAACGTGAAGAAGGAAGTCGGGGTAGTGTTATAAGTCCACTATTTCGGACCTTTGAGCCATTATTTGGTATTTTTAGTTGGGAACCTCGGGATTTAGCGATTTTTTAGAGTAATTTCACCACAAAACTTGGGGTAAGCATTCTTGACTAACTTGTGATTATATTTCATGGATTAATCTTCATTTTCAGTGTTAGATTATAGATTTTTCAAGAAGAAATCAGAAGGAATTTTTATAATTTCACAAAATAAATTTTCGACTTTTGAATATCGATTCGGAATCGAATTTGAATGAAATTAGTATGGTTGAACTCGTAATTGAATGGGTTATCGGATTTGTGAGTTTCGTCGGGTTCCGAGACGTGGGGCCCACTATCAACTTTTCGAACAGAATTTGGAATTTTTATAAATTGTTAAGTTCAGCGCATTGGAGTATTTTTTTGATTAATTCTCACGTTGTTTGATTAGTTTCGATTGAACGACACCAAGTTAGGGCTTTAGGGCAAAATTGTGACCGGAAAGTAAGCTTTAAGATGAGGTAAGTCTCTTTCCTAACCTTGTAAGAGGGAGTTAACCCTATATGTGAATTGATTAATATGTGCTTCTATTTGTGGGGGCTAGGTACGCACGAGATTACGAAAGTCCGTACGTAGCTACTAATTATGCTTATGTCCGGGTAGTCTAGCACCCAAATCATGTTATACTTGCGATGTTTGCACCCTACTTGTTAATTTAATTGCTTAACTCATATTGAAACTTGATAAAGGAATTGTCAAAAGTTAAAATTCATTTACTTGAGTTTTGGACGGGTCACTTTATCGTTAATTAGAATTGGTGTTTCTTTGGATATTAGTCTCTTCAAAATTCTTGAATCGGTTGTTTTAATGTATTTTTCTCTTCTTGTGGAGCGGGCCGAACGCCTTGGTAGCAGATAAAAGCATCTACGGTTCGCGTCATTCGACCCTCGGCAATGCATAATTTATATATTTGTATGTTGGATCGGGTCGTACAACCTCGGCATAATTCATGCGTAAAAGTTTTGGAATCCAATTATAATTGATATTGTTTCTTTGGCTAGAAAGATTAATTTGTTAAATAAAGGAAATTAATTTTGGATTTTTTATCAGTGAAAGAGTTGTTTATTTATTTCTTGTTATTGAGTTTTTAGTTGTATTTATATACTCCATGCTTAACTAAAATTTTAGTACAATATTGTTAGCCGTAGTAAGTGTCGAATCTGATCTCTCATTACTACTTCTTTGTGGTTAGACTAGATACTTACTGGGTACGCGTCGATTTACGTACTCACTACATTTGCTGCACATTTTGTGCAGGCATATATATGTTTAGTGATCTTGTGGGCGCAGAGGCGCGACTATCGCAGGGAATTAAGTGATCTTGCATCCCGTGTTACGAGTCTGCAACACACAGAGTCTCCTTCAGAGTTATTTGTCATGTCTAATTTACATTCTAGAAAGACGTTGTATTTTATCATGTTCCTAGTTAATGCTCATGCACTTGTGACATCGGGGTTTGGGGGTTTCTACAGGTTGTTCATCATTGTAGTTCATGTAAGTATGATCATTTACTCTGTAAATTCTAGTTTTATACTATATAATTAATGAAAATTTTGAACTCAAATAACTAAAATGAGTAAGTAAGTTGATAGATCACCGTTGGCTTGCCTAACGGCGGATGATAGGTTCCATCAGGACCTTTCGCGGATTTTGGGTCGTGACAGCTTGGTATCAAAGCATTAGGTTCACTTGGGTCTCACGAGTCATGAGCAAGTCTAGTAGAGTCTTGTGGATCAGTACGAAGACGTTTGTACTTATTTTCGAGAGGCTACAAGGCTAATAAGAGAACTTCCCTTCTTGATTCCTCATCGTGCGATTTGATTTATTCGAGGCTTATGCCTTTATTTCCTTCCTATTCATTCTCGTATAATGTTGAGCACTCGTGTCAATTGGGCATCGAGGAGTTGCAGTTGGTACTACCGACGCGGAGTAGGATGTTTCTCCCTGCACATTCGAGCAAGTTATTATCGTCTTCTTGCAGAAGGATGTTCTGTCATTCAGCTCAGTAGTTGTATTTTCGATGGGATCAAGGCTACACACAAGTTTTTATTATGTTCAGATGTTGTTATCGCAAAAATGTTTGTGTAATGGTGGACTGTTTGTTTATGTGTCGAGGCAGTGAATGACTTGAAAGGAGGATTTCTTAGCACATTATTTGGAGGTCCAACGTTTATGTCCAGCAAAGGAAAGGTAATCAGACTATGAATGTTCAGGTTTGGGTTGGTGGAGTAACGAGACTTAGTATTTTCGAGCGTGGTGGAATTTTCATCTACGATGTAGTGTCGTTGTCCTTGTTTGAATGTATTAAGTTTGTCGGTGTTATGGTCTTCTTCAATTCGCCTTTGGGGCAGAGTATTGTGGAAGGACACCGGGGAAGGGTTCATTAGAGAATAGCGGTGTGCAACGGTTTAGAATTGAATCGGTGTTTCTAATATTGATGGCTCGAGAAAGATGATCTTCTAGGAGGTTTAGAGTTGATAGTAATGCATTGGTTCCGGCGCTACAGGTATGGATTTGATTTGAGGCAACATTTGGGTAACAAAGAATAAGGAAGGGCATGGCGGGAGGTGTCTTGTAGTGGTTGAATTACTAACAGGTCAAGTATGAAAAGCAGAGGCTGAGCAGTTACTTAAAGAAGGTGGTTTAGCTAAAGTAGAGTGATAGAGTAGCGTATGGATTCTGCGGTAGGATAGCCACATGACTTGAGAAAGGTTTGGAGTGATTTGGGATTCATGGTGGACAGTGACTAGGCCTAAGGACTTAATTTGGAATGAAGAAGTTTATTTGATACGAAGGGGAATTCAACACGACTTCGGATTGGAATGTATTGTCACACTTTTATTGACGTCAATGGGGAGTGAACGGAATTGTACAACTGGTAAACGAGCACGGGCTCAGGAGGATTTACTAATTTTGTAGTAATGGCACCCAGTGCAGCATCGATGGAAGATCCGGCATGGAATTTTCACATGTGGGTTATCTCATGTGTGCATGCTAACAATTGCGTGGTGTTGATAAAGCTTCTACGAAGGATTCTACTGGATATTCGGTAAGAGGTCGAATATGTGAATGTGGCTAGTGATTCAAAATATTTATGAAATGTTTAACAGAAAGATTTTGAGAGACTTGGCGAGTTGATTTGCGAGATCATGGTAATTAGGAAGGAGGAATCTTGGTGGGTTCCCGGGGTTATAAAATTATAGCTTCAAGCTAAGTGGGGGAGCTCCACCGTCTACGGTTGGATTGTGTGGCTGTCTTCTTGTACGGTTTCTAGTCAACGGTGTATTGGTGGGTCATTATGACTAAGGAAAGAAAACATTAGTGGTAATTCGAGCAAATGATTTGAGGAATGCGTGTTATACTTGGGCCTTATTAATTCATGTTTAGGTTTTGGGAAGACTCAGAGTTATTTTTCTTGTGGGTGTAATGTACAAGGAAAAGAATTCAGTCGGGTGCTTCTTTAATAGGGTGTTCACGTGCTGGAAAAGCACTAGAGTTTGGCTTATATTCGGGGTCACGTCAGAGTGGGTGACACTCAACAGTAGTCCTAGTGGGTTCAAGATTTTAAGTTCAGTGCCTAAGGACTTGGGATGTTCTATGATATCATTTTGGGTATGCAGTGCAACATTCGAGGAATAGAGGAAATAGTTTTGGATTCGCGAAAGGTCTTGCAGAACAGGTGTACTAGTTGGTGATGCTATTGTGACCGTAAAGAGAATGTGAGATGGTTCTTGGGTATTGAGATGATGTGGTCGTGTGGATTGGGTCATTAGGGATGAGTGTTGTTGGGTTTCGTTATGTTTTGAATGGAGCTATTATTATTTCTAGGGCAAGTCCCGAGTAAATTGGAAGAAATGGCTCGATTGGTGATGGATGAATCAACACGATTGTGGTAGTGATCAGTTTCTTCAGCGTAAACTATACATGTAGTTTGTGGTTATACACTTGGGATTGAGGGCCACAACAACTTGGTTGATTTGGGAGGTATTTTGATTCTAATGGATTCATTGTATGAATGGATTTCGGAAGAGTTATGGTGGTTCAGATCCCAACTTGAGGTTTGTATTTTTCTGCGGTTTGAGAATTCAATTGCGTGTTGTGTTGGTTCTTCTGAAATGAGCCGAGTGAAAAGTTTTCTAGCCAAGGAAATGTTTATTTTACTAGTAGTTCAGGAGTTATGATGAGTTCTGGTAATCTCGTATATCGTCATGATAGGTGGAATGAGTGGCATGGGAACATGGAGTTGAAGGTCAAGATTGCGGTTTGGTGTTGATAGAAGGTTACGAGCTCGGATGAGCAGGAGTGAATTTAGATGTTCAGAGTAAGCTGGAATTTTCTTTAGTGTCACCTGAGGATGGTGTCCTATGGAAGAGGCTTTGTGTATTGACTTGCGGATTTTTGATTCGCTTTACAGAATTAGAATGGTGGTATGGATGTGCGGACTTTGCTACCTGAGCGGAATGGTCGTGGGAGCATTCCCCATGGGGAGATTTTTATAAGTGTGATATGCCAGTCCCTTGATTGCTTAAGATTGAAACCAAATATGGAGGTTATGGTAATATCGAAAGTGCGAGTGTTTATGCCTGAGAGGCATTCTATTTCTTGGGTTGTGGACCGTGTGAGTTTGTTCCGGGTTTGATGGTTGTTCTTATGTGTCAAGAAAAGGGTTATTGTGGATCCTTCAAAGATTATTATCCATCACGGTACCATCAGAATCTGCTTGAGGTCTATTGATGGGTCTAAATGTGGATGTGTGCTCTACACCAGATCGAGTGTGTTCATTCAGCATAGCATTTATTATGGAGGAATATTCGGCATTAGATGTTGTTTTCTTCGTCAGCTATTTCATGTACTCTATTGTGCCATGTGGGCTGTGAGATGACTTGATTATTCGCACATGTGTTGAGGTCCTGCGTAGCGATGGTGTTATGTGAGCAGGATGTCTCTCGAGATGCAGATCATATATCGCACCTTAATTGTGCTTGGGTTTCGTAGCGTATGGCACTACCCGTCTCCCCAGGATTTGTATTATGCACTTGGCGTGCTTGTGGTCGATATTCGTACATTTCGCGAGTATAAGCATTACGATTTGACGTGTGTTTTCTTTTGATTGTCATGAACGGATCGGGTGGCACGCCTCCACGGGTATATTGTTTGGATCGGGTGGCAACCCGCCACAAGGTATGATTTGTGGATCGAGTTGCACACCGCAAACAATGTCACATTGAATCGGGTTGCACGCCGCAACAGTGAGATGTTAAGCACAGTCCCTGATATTTATTTTGTGTGTCTTGTTTTTTGCCTATGAGAAAGGCTCACAATATTTGATGGTCGTTTTATTCGTTACACAGGATGGATAGTTCTTTTCCAGAGTTCTTTATTCCTTATGTGTCATATTCCAGTTGTAGCTTATGGGCTCATTGATGACATCATATGAAATATTGGACAGTGTTTTTGGTGGCTTATTGTCGGAGTAGCTTGTACTGGATGAGACAAGATTATAGTACCTGGGATCAGTGCGAGCAGATTTATGTAAGGCATATTAAAGAGCAAATATTGTTATGTAGTTCAGAATGAGGTAATGATTCTTGTCATGAGGTAATAGAAACTAAGCATCCACCAAACTGTATAGAGAACCCGGTTCTCTATCAGTTCCCACCGTAAGCAACAGACTCTAAAACCAAACAGTATAGGAAACCAAGTTCTCTATTTGTTTCTGTAGGAAATCGACAGTAGATAAAGAACATAAAGGAATTTTACGTGGAAAACTCCCAGCTCAACGGGATTATAAACCACGACCTACCCTTGTAGGATTTCAACTTTACTACTGAGAAATCTTTAGGCTACAACCTATTGTAACCTAGAAATTAACCTCTTAATCCCCACTAACTTGTAACTACACTATTACAAGCCACTTTGTAATAACTCTATTACAGAGACTTAATCACTCACTAACTTGTAACAACACTACAACATTATTACAAGTCACTTTGTAATAACTCTATTACAAAGACTTTATAACATGACTAACTCTAGCTAAGACACAAACACAAGGGTTTATGATTTACAAAAGATCTTCTACAGAAATGCTTCTAAGTAAGCTGGGTAGAAGTTACAAATGAAGAATAAATAACAAAGACTCAACAAACCTAAGGACTTAAGATATCTTCTATCTTTGGATCTGGTCCTTGGTTGTGTTGTTCTTTGTTCTTGATGCCCTTGAGAATCACTTGCAAGATTGACACACACTTGATAGAAAGCTTGATGAGTTCTTGAATGTGCAAGTGATTTGTTTTTCCTTTGCTTGATGTTAATATCTCATTTGTGACATCATTTGGATGATTTTGGCAAGTTAGGTAAAGAGCATTCCCGATAAAGTTGACTGCTGCACTGTTTCTGCACTGTAGCATGTGCAGGCAACAACTTTACAGCTGTGAAAAGTTGACTTGTATGATCACCTCGGGAACTGGTAGCTATCTGTTTCCTCTACTGTTCCTTTGACTTTGAAGAGTTGAATTGTGTCCCCAACTAGAGACTTGTTGATCTTTAAGTTCTTGGGGACGTGTATCATGTTCCTTATCTCGGGAACTGGTAGTTATCTGTTACCTCTGTTGTTCCTTCGACTCTGAAGAGTTGATCCATATCCCAAACTAAATCCCAACCTGAAGCCTTGTGATCTTAAGGTCTTGAGAATGTTTAAAGTTGTAAAGTTGACTATACGACGACCAGAGGAACTGATCCATATATATTCCCTCTATTGTTCCCTTATCTGATTTCGTTGAGAATTGAACCAGACATCTTATTGGTTACTCTGAACGCAAGAGAGCTAATTGTATCAGGTTCCTTATCTGATTCTCTCATGAAGTTTGTCAAATCATCACAACAAAAGACGCATAACTTAACATTTCCCCCCTTTTTGATGATGACAAACTTAGAATTGATATTCCTCCTGAGAACCAGATCTCCACATTGTTCCCCATGCGAATCAACCATATTCCCCATGAGAACCAGACCAAAGGAACTGATCATAACTGTTTCTTCAATATTGTTTGGCAATCATCAAAACACAAAATAACATAACTTATCAGACCTGACCGGCCGTTTTGAGCTATAGCGTGTCGTTTGGCAGTTTGAGGCATTGGGTAGCTTCACTTCAGGTATTATGACTTGTGCATGAGGTCGGAATTGAATTTCGGGAAGTTTAGAGTTGATTTGGAAAGAAAAGTTTCATTTCGGAAGTTTTAAGTTAGAAGAGTTGACTAAGGTTTGAATTTTGAGTAAACGACCTCTGAATCGGGATTTGAAGGTTCCAATAGGTTAGTATGATAATTGTGGACTTGGGAATATGCCCGGATCAGGTTTTGGATGACCTGGGAGCATTACGACGCTTATTGTGGAAAATTAGCATCTTGAAAGAATTTCATGAATTTGGGTTGAAGTGTATTTTAATGTTATCGATGTACGTTTGGGATTCCAAGCATGTGATTAGTTCCGTATGGTGATTTTGGACTTATGAGTGTGTTCAAATATTTATTTGGAAGTCCGTAGTTGATTTTGGCTTGAAATGGCAAAAGTTAGAAACGGAAGGTATGTATGTTTGATCGGGGGTTGACTTTTTGATATTGGGGTCGAAATCCGATTCTTGAAATTGGAATAGGTCTGTTATATCATTTATGACTTGTGTGCAAAATTTGAGGTCAATTGGACTTTATTTGATAGGTTTCAGCATCGAATGTAGAAATTGGAATTTCTTAGTTTCACTAGGCTTGAATTGGGGTACAATTCGTATTTTTAGCATTGTTTGACGTGATTTGAGGGCCCGACTAAGTTCGTATGATGTTTTAGGACTTTTTGGTATAATTGGTTGGGTTCCGGGGCTCTCGAGTGTGTTTCAGTTATGTTTTGGGTGTTATCAGATCATTTTGGTCTACTTTAGATGATGGTTTTCTTATGTCTGGTGTTGTTCTTCGCGTTCAGGAGCCCCTTGCATTCGCGAAGAAGGATTTTGCTGCTGGAACTTTGTTCTTCACGTTCGCGAAGAAGGAATTCCTATTGTCTGTTGTCCGACTTTGGAAGCTTATATCTTGCAATCTATAAGTAATTTGGAGATGATTCAAAAATGAAAGTTTAGTACTTTATGTCTAGTTTTTCAAGAATCAAACCAATTGGCATTGGGAGTTGTACAAAAAGTTATAGTTGGTACACTATAGGCTGTCCGAGAAGATGTTTGGAAATCACGAAGAAGAAATTTGTGTTGCACAGGGCTGACTTTGGCATCATATATCTCGATATTTATAAGGAATTGAGAGATGACCAAAACATGAAATTTGTAGATCTTGGTGTCTAGCATTCAAAAAGTTAAACTATTTGTCATTTGGAGTTTTGTACAAAATATTATGACCATTATACTAGATGCTGTCTGAGAAGAGTTTGGAAATAACTTTTGAGAATTTTGTTCATCGCGAATGCGATGGGAGACTCACAAACGTGAAGAAGGAAGTTGGGAAGTGTTATAAGTCCTCTATTTTGGACCTTTGAGCCATTATTTCGTATTTTTAGTTGGGAGCCTCGGGATTTAACGATTTTGGTGAGGAATTTCACCACATAACTTGGGGTAAGCATTCTTGACTCACTTGTGATTATATCTCATGGATTAATTTTCATTTTCGGTGTTAGATTATTGATTTTTCAAGAGGAAATAAGAAGAAATTTTATAATTTCACATAACAAATTTTTGAGTTTGGAATATCGATTGAAAATTAGCATGGTTGAACTCGTAATTGAATGGGTTAGCGGATTTTGTGAGTTTTGTCAGGTTCGGAGACGTGTGCCCCACTGTTAACTTTTCGAGTGGACTTGAAAAGTTTTATAAATTGTTAAATTTTAAGCATTGGAGTATTTTGTTGATTAATTTGCACTTTGTTTGACTAGTTCGGATTGAACGACACCAAGTTGGGACTTTAGAGCGAAATTGTGACCGGAAAATGGGCTTTAAGACGAGGTAAGTCTCTTTTATAGCCTTGTAAGAGGGAGTTAACTTCATAGATGAATTGATTAATATGTGCTTCTATTTGTGGGGGTTAGGCACACATGAGGTAACGGGAGTACGTACGTAGCTACTAATTATGCTTATGTCCGGGTAGTCTAGCACCCAAATCATGTTATACTTGCGATGTTTGCACCATACTTGTTAATTTAATTGCTTAACTCATATTGGAACTTGATAAAGAAATTGTAAAAGGTTAAGCTTCATTTACTTGTGTTTTGGACATGTCATTTGACCGTTAACGAGAATTGGTATTTCTTTGGATATTAGCCTCTTAATAAATCTTAAATCGGTTGTTTTAATGTATTTTTCTCTTCTTGCGGAGCGGGTCGAACGCCTCGGTAGCAGATAGATGCATCTATGATTCGTGCCATTCGACCCTCGTTAGTGCACAATTTATATATTTGTATGTTGGATCGGGCCGTACGACCTCCGCATAATTCATGCGTAAAAGTTTTGGAGTCCAATTATAATTGATATTGTTTCTTTGGCTAGAAAGATTAATTTATTAAATAAAGGAAATTGAATTTTGGATTTTTTATCAGTGAAAGAGTTATTTATTTATTTCTTATTATTGAGTTTTTAGCTGTATTTATATACTCCATGCTTAACTAAAATCTCGGTACAATATTTTTAGCCTTAGTAATTGTCGAATCCGACCTCTCTTTACTACTTCTTCGAGGTTAGACTATATACTTACTGGGGACGCGTTGATTTACGTACTCATGCTACACTTGCTGCACATTTTGCATGTACTTGTATGTCTAGTGATCTTGTGGGCGTAGAGGCGAGGCTATCGCGGGGACTTAGGCGAGCTGCATCCCGTGTTACGAGTCCGCATTACACAGAGTCTCCTTCAGAGTTATTTATATTTTTCTGTCTAATTTGTATTCTAGACAGATACTGTATTTTATCATATTTCCTAGTTAATACTCATGCACTTGTGACAACGTATTTTGGGGGGTTTCTACAGGTTGTTCATCACGTAGTTCGTGTAAGTATGATCATTCACTCTGTAAATTCTAGTTTTATATTATGTAATTAATGAAAATTTTGAATTCAAATTACGAAAATGAGTAAGTAAGTTGATTGATCATCGTTGGCATGCCTGGACGCGGATTGAATGCCATCATAACCTTAGTGAATTTTGGGTCGTGACATTCATAGTATATAATGCTGCAAAATTCTGACTAAAAAATCAAGACTTCTAAAATAGTTTGAATGGAATTTGAATACTATTAAGGAAATTGGAGAAAAATAAAACTTCTGTGGTCTGAGTGTAATTTACAAAAATTGAATTTTCCATGGTGGTGGACCAGGACTATGTCTAAAACAGCGCTCTTCCCACGCAATTCGCAACAATCCCAGCTTTGTCCACAGCACAACACCTTGCAGCATTTGCATGCACGATCTTCCTAAAAATCAACAAACGACGCCATTTTTCAAAATTCCTCCTCCTTCTTCTTTCTTCTCTGTTGTAACCCTAATTTGAACCTGAAATTTTCAATTGAAAATGTCGTGGTTGAGATCAGCCATGAATAAAGCGGTGGAGGTTGGGAATAACAACCTCACACGCACCGTTAAGAACTACGCCGACTCTGTCGTTCAACATGCCGGTCACGCAGTTGCTGAGGGCGCTAAAATCTTACAGGATCGCATTGTAAGTTTCTTTACTATCAATGTTCCTTTTAGTATTTTGTTGATTTGTTCAGCTACTAAAATACATGCTAGAAATCAAATGCAAAAGACATTGTGCAATTCAGTGGTAATTGTGGAGTCTTAGCTACTATACTGTTTCCTTGGGGATGAATATGCAGTGCATTTAAGTGATATTGGTATTTGATAGATGTACATGTGTGAACGGAAGGTTGTGGTCTAGGCCTAGTGGTCAATGAAGTGGGAGGTGCGCGGAGGGAAAAAACACTTGGTGATTTCTTCCCATATGCCTAAGCCGTGGTGGGTAGAGTTACCTGGTACCTATGCTAGTGGGAGGTAGCAAGTACCTCGTGGAATAGTCGGGGTGCACGCAAGTTAGCTAGGACACCACCATCATAACAGAAAAAGGTATATCATCATTTAGTGAGGTAGTCTGTTAAGATGTGATGTGCTGGTAGCAAGTCATTTCTTTTAGAAAGTCAAGCAATTAAGATTTGAAGGAAATCAGCTTTTGCCTTTCTGAGCATTTAGCCCCTTAAACCTGCTGGTTAAGCTTAATGTGATATTCTGTAAGTAAATTGATTTAATCAATCAACCAAGCCTCAATCCTAGGTAATTAGAGATTGACTATAATGGAGATTGACTCTTTAGAAAGTATACAAGAAGTCAACCTTTTTAAAAAGCACACCATTGCAATACTAAGTCTTTTGCCTTTTATATTCATGTAAGTTCTTTATAGATGGTAACAAAAGAATGAAGAAATTTCATAAGCTCACACTAGCAGCAATACAATGGAAGGGTTGGATGCCAGCTAATCATGTCATGAACTATTTAATGGTAATAGGATGAGTTGCAAAATATTGGCAGTTTAATTTAAGGAAGCAAATGAGTGTCGTATGCACATTTCTTTTAATCGGAAATATGATTCTTTTCGTGTTAAGAATTCCTGCATATTCTTGTTTAGTCACTTTTATTGTTAGAGGGAGGACACATTTATGTATTTATTCAATTATTTTAGATATGCAACATGCCTCTTCACCTCCTTACGTGTGCGCTCGATTCTTTTCTATGGCCAAGCATGGGAAAGTTTTATATTGATTGGTAGTAGTGAAGCTCGAATTTAGGATCTTTGCGGGCTCTCATATCGTGTAGAATTGTGTGGCCATCACGTAAATAGCAAAGTTGTTAGATAGGCTTTATTTATTTAGGTCCGCAGCAATTATGAAACGAAACGGATGTTAAGTTGTTCTTTTGCATTCCAGAGTGCAAATTTTAGCTTTGCTTACTGGTCCTCTATCTTCCTGAAAAGTTCTTCATGAGGGAAACAGGATTTATTTATGTCCAGGATGAAACTTGACAAGCTCGTTTGGAATTTTCTCTCTTTACTAGGTAGTGAAGTTGAACCTTCATGAACTTGTACATGATGTGAAGTTACTTCCCTCATCTTTCCTGCTTATTTAGGGGCTGATGTTGTTGGAAAAAAGGTTCAAAAGTGGTGAAAAAATAGAACACGTCTGAATGATTGACAGTGGAGCAAGCATGTAGCGGTACATCAATCATAAAAGAGTTAAAAGAAAAAATATTTGGTTGAAAAAAGTAACAAGTGCTACAGACGATAAAAAATAGTAAAAAAGTGCTACAGGGCTATCACATATAAGCACAGAGCTGTAATGGAGCTCCGTTAATAAATCTTTTGTAAGCTGCAGGAACTATCCAATTCTGTGTCTAGGAACCCTTGTAATTGGACTTCATTTTTTTTTTTTGTGGAGTGAAAAATGCATGGATAATTCATTTATTCATGACAGGGGAATAGGAACTTCAAAAGCTTTAAACAGACGGTACAAAGATTGGAAGAGGCTTCTGTTTCTTGCAAGGGACCAGAGAGAGTTCAGTTGATGAAAAGGTGGTTAGCTGCACTTAAAGCGATTGATAACGTATCTGAGGTTTCTGTTGAAGATAAAGAGAAGAACAACGAGCAGCAGCATCCTTCTGAGGAACCAAGAAAACAATCACTGGTGAGTAGATTGATCCTGAGTGCTCTCCTTCTGTTATCTTTCTCCTATTACCATGAAACAGGATTGAGTTTGCTTCATGTGGTGTGGACACAATTTCTCCATTTTTGTCTTTTAATGGTATATAAGATAAAGACAATCTTAGTGTACTAGTTTTTCTTCTTTAAATTTCTCTGTCTTAGACACCAGGCAGTTCGGATGCTTTCTTCACCACTCAGATATTAAAGATAATATTCTAACAGGTTGACTTAATTGATTTCCTTTGCCGTTGTTTCATCTTAGGGAACTATCTTTTGTAGGGTAGATCTTAGTGTTTGTTCTTCTCCTTCATCATGGCTCTTTTGCTGCTTTTGAAATCTCTGCTGGTGCCTGGATTCTTTGCTCCCCCATTCCATCTCTATCTGCTGCTTTAAAATCAGTAAAGCGCCCTCTGACTTCCGTTTATCCTGTATCCTGCTGTGATGTCTCTATCCACTGATTTGACACGCTAACCTTGCTGAATCCTGATTCTGGCACTTATGTGACTATTTCTACTCCCTACCTATTGAAGTAACTTGTGCATATTATTGGAGTAATATCCCTCAATTATGTATGATTCATGTGCCAAATAGATTCGTGTAATTAGCTGTTGCATCATCTATGCACACTATAGGAAATGATCTTCTGACTTGTGAGACATTGGTGAAGCAATGAATGTTTGAGTGTAGCTTCTTCATCAGAGGAGAAATTTAATTTTAGAAGAAAATGTGGATCACGGATCTGACTGTTTTCGAGTCAGGGATCTGATTTTTTTCCAGCTGCTTTGTTGTGTCTAGTTGTAGATGAGTTTTGCTGCTTCTGTCTGGGGATACTGCTACTTTTTCATGAGCGGTGTGTGAAAAGAACTTATGCTTTTTGTTAATGTCATCTACTTTGTGCAACCACAATCATCTCCAGTTACTGCTGTTTTTTCTGGACAAGGAAGAGATAGCCTAGTGATAATGACCCTCCACTTTTAACCATAAGATTGGAGGGTTTGAGTCACTGAGGGAGTAAAGTAGGAATCTTGGATAGGGGGCGTCGGGGGTGGAGTTAACCATATCAGACAAACAGATCTGATCACCTAGAATGTGTCCCCCTCTTATCTTATTTTAGTTACAGGTCATTTCTTTATACTTTTGTTACTTAGATGGAGCAAACTCAATCATGTTTTGTTGTTCTTTTGTCTTATGCATACCTCTTCTTTGCTTGTTGATGCCATTTCCATTCATCCTTGACATAGAAATTACATTCGCGGTATTTGGTTTCATACAGATTGACTTAGACCATGTTTACAATTTTATAGGTTCTCTATTATGATTCTGAGATGGGCGGTGAGCCACTGAACTTTCGTGATGTCTTTCTTTACAGTAAAGCTTTGGAGGGCATATCAATTTGTATGGTATGTTACATTTCCAAGTCCTGCTTGCTTTGGATAAAGAAGTTGCAGTAGTTTTTGGTTTTTCTTGTAACTCTTTTTCCTGTTTTAGTTTGGCTCAATTTTGATCTTCATGATTGCTTTGATCTTTTCAAAAAGTCTTACAGCTATTGTTTTATTTGAGTAAAGACACCTATGGGGAATGTCTTATTTGAACAATATGCAAATAAAATATTATATTTGGCTGATGATACCTCTGGAGAATAGTTAGTGCTTTATATTTAGTCCATCAGGTTGTGTAATATCTTTTGGTCGTGGACTTTTAGCATGTACTTTGCTTGTCGCGTGGATCTCAAATTGCTGATTCCTAGGTTAATTCTTTTTGTGATTCAGATTCTTGAAGCGCCAAATGAAGAGGAAATCTCTCTCCTCCTTGAATTATTTGGGTGAGTTTATGTGATTTTGATAGCTTGTATCTGATTTTGATAACATATATGTGAACTGTCGTCCAGTACTTGGTATGTGGAGAGTAGGTACAGTTGTTGACAGAAACTTTACTGTATTTGGTTGCATGCAGACTCTGTCTCACTGGAGGAAATGCAGTTCACAATGCAATAGTCAGCAGCATCCAGGATCTGGCAAAAGCTTTCTCAAGCTACAAAGATGAAGTATTGGTAAGGAACAGTCTTTCCATTTTCTATAAACATATGCCATAACTGATAAGGTCTTGATTTTGGTGGCTCTTTTCATTGTGTTGTATAATTATGACAATCAATGAAGTATGGTTCCTTCATATCTGTTTAATAATTTTCAGTTGAATCTGTTTTTTGCTGAAGTTCAAAATTGATGTGAGTTCAATTGTGGTAAATCGTCGTTCAATTATTATTTTAATATCTTCTGCTGGTTGGTTAACTAATCTGGATCTCCAGTTAATTTGAATACTATTTTATCCGTAAAAAGCATTCTGTATTTTATATCTTCACAATAGAATCATACTCTCAAAAGCACCTCAACAAGCTTTAGGTCCAGATCACCAGATCTCTCTTTGCAGTATTGAGAGAGAAAATTCTGCTTCCCTGACACATATTATGATCTTATGTTCTTCATGGACCAGTAGATTTGTAGTATAGATTTACTGAAATCCTGTCCCAACTATGGGTCAACTACACTACAACTGAGACTAGCTGTTACTCTAGGAAGTTTGGTTTCCTGAAATCTGTTACCTTTCGATGCGTAATTTACTTCTTTTGTCTCCTTCATGAGTGTTTAGCTCTATTCCATCTAGATAAATGAAAGAGTTTTGTTAAAAGGGAATATTTATGAGCTTGTGAATTGGACAGGGGCTTTTCCAATGATTATTCCATCTCTCTTTCGAAGTAAGAACGAATAAACTTTATTGATTTTGCTGCAGACCTACATAAATAAATAAATAAATGTATCCCCTCTCTAACAGTTTAAGCTCTTAAACGAGGTAGTCAATGAATTCAATATGGTATTAGAGTAGGTAGATGTCCTTGGTTCAAGTTGCATTGCCACCCATTACAACAACAACAACAACAAACCCAGTATGTTCTCACCAGGTGGGGTCTGGGGAGGGTAGTCTGTACGCAGACCTTGCCTCGACCTAAAAGGTAGAGAGGCGGTTTTTAATAGACCCTCGGCTCAGGAAGGGTAATAAGAAGAAGTGGATGGATAGCAAGAAAGGAAGAAAGGGAGAAGAGAAAAGAAAAAGGGAGATATAAAGGATAAGTAGTACCAAATACTAGCAACAATGGATACAATACCTGAGTCGAACAAAACCATATAACGTAATAAAAATCTAAGAATATGAAGGGACAAGCGTGCTACTAAGACTATCGGTGAGCAACTAAAAACTACCCACTAACCTTCTACCTTAATCCTCGATCTCCACACCCTCCTATCAAGGATCATGTCCTCAGTAAGCGGAAGCAGTGCCATGTCCTGTCTAATCACCTCTCCCCGGTACTTCTTAGGCCTACCTCGGCCTCTTCTCAAACTCGCCATGACCAACCTCTCACCCCTCCTAACAGGGGCATCAATGCTTCTTCTTTTAACATGTCCGAACCATCTCAGCCTCGACTCCGCATCTTGTCCTCCACGGAGGCTACTCCCACTCTGTCTCTGATAACTTCATTCTTAATCCTATTTCTCCTTGTACGCCCCCACATCCATCTCAACATCCTCATCTCTGCTACTTTCATCTTCTGGACGTGGGAGTTCTTGACTGGCCAACACTCAACTCCATACAGCATAACCGATCGAACCACCACTCTATAAAACTTGACCTTAAGTCTTAGCGGCACGTTCTTATCACATAAAACACCGGAAGCGAGCCTCCACTTCATCCATCCCGCTCCATTGCGATGTGCGACATCTTCGTCAATCTCCCCGTTACCTTGGATAATAGACCCGAGATACTTAAAACTCGCTCTCTTGGAGATAACTTGAGCATCAAGCTTTGCCTTTACGTCTGCTTCATGGGTCCCGTCATAGAATTTGCACTCTAAGTATTCTATTTAGGTTCTACTCGATTTGAAACCTTTAGACTCCAAGGTCTGTCTCCAAACCTCCAACCTCGCGTTAACTCCGCTTCGCGTCTTCAATCAACACTATATCATCGGCAAATAGCATGCACCAAGGCACCTCTCCTTGGATGTGTCGCGACAGTACATCCATCGCTAAGGCAAATAAAAACGGGCTAAGAACCGATTCCTGGTGCAACCCCATCACTACAGGGAAATGGTCCGAGTCCCCACCCACAATCCTCACCCGAGTTTTAGCATCATCATACATATCCTTAATCACGCTAATGTACGCTACCGGAATGCCACTAGCCTCCAAACACCTCCACAGGACCTCCCTCGGGACTTTATCGTACGCTTTCTCAAGGTCAATAAACACCATATGCAAGTCCTTCCTCTCCCTAGAAAATAAAATTCGCATGTTTTTCTCAAGAAAAAGAGTCAGGCCTGGACATGAGGATGTTTAGATAATGCATGAGTGAATTATAGAGCTGCTATAGACAGTGAGTCACTCATTTGAGATATTGATGCAACATAAAGCACTTTAGAAGGCTTCTAATTAACGCGAAAATGCATGAGCATAGCCTTCAGATGGAAGTTATGGAGGTCATTCAGATAGCCATAACACAGCTTGCAACTCAAAACACGTATCTTAGATTTTGTATTTGCTAAGTAAATTGTCAGGCTAAGTGTTTCCTGCCACATTTGCACCGGTAGTAATTTTTTTCTGGTCCCATGAATCAAAGTTAACTGCATGTGGAGAGTTGAGTGTCATGAGACTTTGTTATACTTATTGCTTTCTGTTTGTGCTCAGTTGAAGATGTTTTCATGTGATTTTAAGTCTTGAACACACTGTGCTGCATTTTTCAAAGATTGCTCCAACATCCTTCCATATGTCTGAAGCAATTTTCTCACATGTTATTTAATACTTGCATTCGTCTTACATTAGTCTCCACATCTACCTAGATTTTAGGTAATTTTCCTCATTGATATTGTCACTCAATATCTGATGGATTTTGCATCTGTTACTGATGATTTTTGATTTACCAGAATAATAAGTAGTTTAGTTGAAGGAGGAGTTTATGTTTAAATTTAAATTTAATAGGATAAGTTAGTTGAGATAGTTTAGATTTTTGAATTTGAATTATTTATTCTCCTGATTATATGCAGATTCTGTTTTTAAATTGGCTATTTAAAGCCTTGTTATGCTTAATAAAATTATTGAGAGACATTTTCAATCAATACTTTTAATATTTTTGCTGCCCCATCTTTTAAAAAACCAACAATATCTATTTATCAAAGAAACAAACATCAAAATTTAAGCCTATTATCATGACTTCTTAGCCTATGAACCATTCTATCCATTTACAGGTAAAACGTGAGGAGCTGTTGCAGTTTGCAGAAAGTGCTATCACAGGGTTGAAAATTAATGCAGATCTCGGAAGGTTTTCTTATATCACCTGAAATTCTTTGACATCTCTGTATAAGTAAACCCCAGGGTTGGAGCCAAATTAATTTGAAGTGGAATTTCTCCCTTGTTTTCAGAGCTTTGGCTGATTGAACTTAGTTTTCGTTTTCTTTAGTCGATGAGTAACTGTATCTTATTATTTTTATGACTAGTATGCGCACAAGCTGGCCTGGACACCACCATCATCCAAAAAAAAGTCGAGAGATCGGAAATCTCCTGCTAAGTAATTTCTTTAGGATGGAAAGAAAATGATAATGTGTTTAAACATGACGGTGTCTCATTTCCTTTCGATTCCT
Source organism: Nicotiana undulata (assembly GCA_005239495.1). Classification (NCBI taxonomy): domain Eukaryota; kingdom Viridiplantae; phylum Streptophyta; class Magnoliopsida; order Solanales; family Solanaceae; genus Nicotiana; species Nicotiana undulata. The sequence continues at coordinate 45,418 of ML263427.1, read as the reverse complement.
CTAGATTCCTTGGTGTAAATGAAATGTTAGTTGTGGAGCTTTCAAGAGTGAAAAATGGAACATACAATTTTAAAAGGCATTTCTTTTTTGTGTTTATTTTTTGCCGTAACAGGAAATTTCAGGTGTTCTTTTATTAACAGTATACAGAGGTAGTCAAGTTCTGGAAACATGACCAGGGGATCACTTGAGGCTTTTCTTATCTTAAATTTGTTTATGATCCTATTCTGTCCTAGACATGCCATATATGTAAAAGTTCAGCTCATTTCAATAAACTTTTTATCAAGCAAAGAATTCGTTTTGAGCATTTTAAACAGATTTTATTGATGATTAATGATAGTAAAATACTGGTCACAAGTTAGATATTGTCCATTTTTAGAAACTTTTTATTGTTACATAGGGGGAGGGGACGGTACTTGTGATGTTCGAACCTTCCACCTACTTTTGAAGGTGAAGGAGCTCACAAGTGAGCTACCTCTCAACCTCTTGATATTGTGCCATTTATCTCTGCTTTCGGCCTCGATTTTAGTTTTTTTGGTTCTGATAAGTGCTTTCCACCTGCAGAATTGATACTGAAGTCTCCACATTGAATAAACAACTTGAAGAAATAAAAACAGTGAAGGATGCAAGTGAGGGTCATGAAACAATTTCCAAGGAGACTGCTGCTTCAATTGAGGTGAACCTAATTGGTGTTCTGTTATTTCCTTTTTTACTCCACCCACCCTATTTTGTTAGACACAATCAATCTGGCGTGGGGGAGCATGTTATGTTAAGCAGTAGAATAAAGAAACTATTTGGTGATTAAAGTTGGATTTATCAAGTAATTACACATCATGGTTTAACCTCATATTGTTAAATGCGTTTAATGAAGGTTTTATGAAATATTGTTACTTGAATAAAGTGTGTCAAAAGACTTTGAGATGTCCCAGAATGGAATGTTGTCTGGGAAGGAGTTGTTGTTATATGTATGTTAGTATTAAATAAAATATCACTGGTTTATTTATAAAATGGAAATGCGCTCCATATAAGAGGAAAGCAATGGAATATTCAGTCATTTTTCTCCATTCACTTCCAATTCACAAATCTGATCACTCGATCAGAATTTCCAAATATGGTCTGACCCTGTGTAATAAGATGGTAATATATGTTTCACATCAGTGAACAAGCATACTTCACCCTACTGGCTTCGCGAGTTATTTTCTTTCTGCAGGCCTTATCTAGAAGGAGAATTTTACTTTGCTTTCTTTTCTTCATAGTGCTTTGTTATTGCAAGTGAAGAGTTCTACATGAGGTTACTGCATAAGATTTATTTTCCATTGCATAAGCTATGGATTATAATAAGTGGTGAATAAGCAGTGTTGTGAAGAGCGTGAAGCGAGGAAAAACGACACACCCCATTTCGCTTAAAGCGAGAAGCGAAGCGCTCGATTTTTTGAAGTAAAGCGGAATTTTAAAAAAATTAAAATAAATATTGCATAGACAACACATGTACAACAACAACAACAACTACCCAGTATATTCCCACCATGTGAGATCTGGGGAGGGTAGGATGTACGCAACCTTACCCCTACCCTGGAAGGGTAGAGAGACTGTTTTCGAATGACCCTCGGCTAAAGAAGGTGAAGGGAGCCCTGATAACAAGTGATAGCAAGACAAATCGTTAGAAAACTAAATCGGAGATAACAACAAAGAATATGAAAGGAGCACCAATAACAAGATAGTCTATTTAGGCAAATAAGTCCGAGACAGCACACGAGAATATGGCGAAGTACTGCTAGCAACTACGGAATTACCGAAGGTAATAGACAACACTATGTAATTGTAAGAAAATGTTCAATACTTCAATTAAAAAACTAAGAGTAGCATCAATTAAAGGACAAAATGAGCATCCTATTCTTCTACAAAATTGTCAAATTCTTGTATTTCACAATCCTTATCTTCTACAAGATTGCTCGTCATCTTCTTCAACTTCCTCTTCTTCATCAACTAGGGACAAAGTAGCTGGCTCTTCCCTTCCTCTGTGAACTTGAAGTTAACTCCCCCTCAAACCATAAATCCTCTCCCCAATTCCACGCGCCTCCGCAACATCACCCCAAATGAAATCAGAAGTATCCTCAAATGCTTCTTCATCTGCATGATCTTCCGGGACTCCAGTTAGCCATTCATTAGCATCATCGATATTGTCCAAACTAATTGGATCAATTACATTGTTAGTGTTGTAACGACGCCTCAATGTTCTATTGTACTTAATGAAGACTAGATCATCGAGACGCTTCAAGGTTAGTTTGTTCCTGTTTTTAGTATGAAACTGCAAATAATAAGTAATTAGTAAGATTAGGACAATTGAGATATAATTTAATTATCTCAATATAGTAAATCTTTCTTCTTAGTTGTTACATGTTCAAACACGCTCCAATTCCTTTCACACCCGGATGAGCTACATGTTAGACTTAGAGAACCTTGATGGCAAACTTTTGTAAATCTGGAGTGGAATGGCCATATTGCTTCTACCATTCATTGTAGAAGTAGAACAAATTTTCAAAACATAATATTGATAAAGAAATAACTTATTAACTATAAAGCAACACATAAGCACTCGCTCACCTGGTGACTTCATCTTTCTTTACCTAATCGCCATGTTTTTTCCAAAAAGTTGCTCAGCATTCCTATAAGTACTAAATTGCTCTGTTATTTTATCTTGCACGGATAAATCAGGTATCAACTTCTCAATACATTCAATGTATCCATTCCACAAAGGTCCATCTCCTAGAATTCTCTCTTCATTGTCATAAAATAGTTCCGGGTTCAAAACAAGTCCAGTTGCCAGCAAAGGGCTATGAAGACTTTTTATCTATGATCTCAAAGACTTTTGTATTTTCTTTGATCACTAAAAGCCTCCTTTGCCCTTTCTATTGCTTCGTACATGTAGCCCATTGATGGCCTTTGTTCCCCATCCACCAAACGAAGCACTTTAACTAAAGGACCACCAATCTTCAATGCATGAACCACATTGTTCCAGAAAGAAGGAGAAAGTATAATATCTGCAGATCCTCTCCCTCGAGCTTCCCTTTCATTGGCACTGATAGTGTACTCATCTGAAACAAACAACTTCTTCAAATTGCTTTTATGTTCGTACATCCTATGCAAAGTCAAGAAAGCGGTAGCAAATCTTGTCTTTGTAGGTTTCACCAAGCTTCTTTGTTTAGTGAATCTCTTCATCATATTCAATAACAAAGGCCTTTGAACCAGTGTTATCAAAGGCGAAAAGCGCAAAAAAGCTTTAAATTCCGTTGGGGCTTTAAGCGCAAACCGCAATTAAAGCGTGGGCTTTAATGAAAAAAGGCGCAACTGATAAAAATATGTATATGTAGTCCAAGACTAATAACTATAAGCATGAATAACAAATATATGGACAAAGTAATTGAAAACAAATTACAACAAAGCAAAATATCAATTGTTTAGTGTCGCATTTTCAAGATTATAATCATTTGGCAAAGACAAGTATGCCTTAGAGCCTTGATGTGACACTAAAGCGCCCACAAAGCGAGGCAAAACGCTCAACCTGTTTTGAGCCTCGCTTCAGGGCTTAAGTGTGCTTTAAGCGCGCCTTTGACAACACTGCTTTGAACAATATAGGGATGCACTCAATTGCGTGACTAAAGACTGAACTGAAGGGTCTTTCCTTGAAAATGTCACCGAAGATCAAATTAATGCAATATGCTGCACACGGAGTCCAATAAATATGCGGGTACCCAACATACATCAAATCACCAGCTTTAACATTTTCACTGGCATTGTCTGTGACAACTTGAACAACATTTTCTGCTCCATTAGAGTCTATTGTACTCTTGAACAAGGAGTACATTTTGGTTGAATCAGTCGAAGAGTCGCTTGCATCAACGGACTCAAGAAACATGCTTTCCTTAGGAGAATTCACCAAGATATTGATGATCATTTTTCCATTTCTTGCAGTCCACTTATCCATCATAATGGAACAACCAAACTTGTTCCATTCTACTTTATGCTCCTCCACGATTTTGTTCACCTATTCAACCTCTTTTTTTTTAGATATGGCCCTCTAACTTTATGATAAGTTGGAGGCTTCATTCCTGGACCATATTGGCCTACGGCCTCAATAAAAGCAGAAAAAGTGTTAGTATAAGTAACACAATTAAAAGGAAGACCTGCATCATACATCCACCGCGCATACATTGTAACTGCACGATCCCTCAAAGTCGCTTTGGCATCAATTTGAGGATTACCACTTTTTCCTCCTTTATCTCCGGATTTTTGCGGGAAGTAACAATCCATAGGACCTTTGATCTTGCCAGTAGATCCACAACTAGAAGACATTGTTTGCATCCTTCTTCGCTTTTGTGATTTTGATGGAAGCGAGGAAGCATCGTCACCTTCTTCTATTTCATCATCGTCATCATCAAGATTATACCGTTCTTATTCATGAATCATTTGAGTCTTTAACTCTTTTTTTTTTGAAGGAATGCTTTCAATTCTTCCATCTCATGCGACGGAACTTTAGGACAAGATGCGATATTTGGATCACCATCTATTAGATGCGCTTTTTGACGATAGATTCCCCCATTTGAAATCTTATCACAAAAAAGACATCTAATTGCCATCTTGTTGGTCTCGCTAACTCTTGCAGAGTAAGCCCAAGCTGGATCTTTCATATTTTCTTTTGGTGCCATTAAAATAACAACTACATAACACATAAGAAAGGCAATAAGAACTAAGAATAAAGGATATAAACATTAGAAGAAGAGCAGTAATTCTCTGTTAAAAACTGGGCAGAGTTAAAAAAAAACTTCTCTGTTAAAAACTGGCATGAGAAGCAGGAGAAGGAGGAGGAAAATCCGAACATACTAACTTGAAGTTGAAGAAGAAGAAGAACCCTAGTCGATGCTTTCAGAAGTCGATGAAGAAGAGGTTTGCTTTAAAACCCTAGTGCATTTGTTCGTTTAATGAAAGACCAGACATCTCGTTTTTAATAAAATAGGGCTGGGTCTGTTTTAAAACACAAAAGCAGTCGCTTCCTTCGCATCGCATCACTTTCCCGCTTCTCGCTTTTTAGCGGGAAGCAGTCACTTTTCTACACCGGAGTCGCTTCACCCTGCTGAAGCGTGCATCTTCTCGCTTAAAGCGAGGAAGCGAGCGCTTTTTTGAACACTGTAAATAAGTGCGTCTTAACTTACCACAAATAGTATTTCTCACCGCCCTGTGATTTTATGAGTTTTTTGCTTATTGAAGAAGGATGTTGTGTTTGGGGCTTTCATTAATCAAGAACATTATAAGAGACTAAAATGAAAGAAATTTTTCTACACTGCATTTGTTAGGCACCTACTTATGTTTTATAATTAGAAATTTATGATAGTTGATTGTGCCATTGCTATTTTTTCAATAGGCTCTGAAAGCGGCACTTGCGCATATTCGAGTCTGCTCCAGATTAGAAGGGCTTCTACTGAAGAAAAAAACTCTTAACTATGGGGACTCTCCAGAAGTTCATTCTCAAAAGGTATATTACCCCTTTAATCTGATTATGTTTTTGTTTTCTCTAACAAAAGACTTCTAGGAAGTGCATCTTGCTTCTCTTCTGTTTCATATGTTGTCCGTCAAACACCTTGTTAATATGTGATGTACATTCGTGTTTTGAAAGTCCCTGGGGCTAATACCGCAACGAGTGAGATTTTCTGCCCGTGTATGCTTTATACCTTGGGTTGTCTATCCCGTGTGTCGTGAATTACTTATATAGTATGTTATGTTCTGTAATTTAGAATTCATTGACTTTGATATTGTTATGGGCCTAGATATTTAACTTCTATACATAATTTTTTTTTTTTTTTTTGAATTTTACAAATTTTAAGGGTTTTTTCCATCAATCCATTTTTTATGTACTTCTTAGTGCCTTGCCCTATGATAGGTAAAACTCCCTCCTCTGAGACATTTATTTACGCCAATGTAAAGATTCCTTTAAGCTCAAGCTTTGTCAGGCATGCCATTGTTGGTTGAGTACTTGAGTTTGCCATATTTCAAAATTTCACTCATGAGTGATTTTGGTTTCATAAAAATCTTTCTTTCTATCTTTTTAGTTTGTTTTGTTTTTCATTTTTGTGGCTTAGTGTTCAGTGTTCTACACTTTTTTGATGAAGAGTTTAGTGTCCTACAGTTCTACTTCCACAACTACATTTTGTGAATTAGCTGCTTTGGTTCTTCCTTGCTATCTGTTGGGAACATCTATCTCTATCTTTTACGGTATGGTGGATATCACGGTATCTCTTATCAGTTTTTGAATCTAGCTTTTTACTTTGTCTTCCTGTCTTTTGTCTTCTGTACAGTTTGATTGAAATTGAAGGTCTGCGTGTCCTAGTTACTTTTGCTCTAGAAAACATCATGCTTCTGTTAATTTCTGTTTGCATAAATTTTATTAGCACAAACACCAATTGGAGATCCCATTATACATTGATGAGGCACATTGTTTCTAGCAAATCCACTCGTCTAAAAAATAGGAGCTTTGCATCTTCCACAAGATTCAAGCAATATTTGACTATTTGCAGGTTGATAAGCTGAAACTCTTATCTGAATCTCTTGCTAGCTCCACCAACAAAGCTGAAAAGGAGATCTCAGATCACAGGTTAAAACTGCACATTCAATTTCTTTTCTGCGTTAAGCTGCAAATTGTTTGATTAGTCACTAACAAGGCCAAGACCTTGGCCTCATATATATTCCTTTTTTTTATCTTCATCTCTTCTGTATGTAGCATTATGTTAGTAACCTGCCTCTAGAAAGAATCTGCACTCTTTTTGCTTCAATTCTTGGCTTGCGCTAGTTCATTTGTTATCAGAATTTACGTCGAGATTTATGCCTGTAATTGATCTCATTCTTTATTTCCATGTTGTACGTCTAAAAAATTTCATGCACCACGAGATCATTTTGTGCAAATGGGATTAGGAGAATAGTACACACTTATCGAGAGGACTACCCTTGACTCTGAGGGGATTGCGGATGAGACTTGGTAACCTAAGTGACATGTTAGGTCCATTGGATTAGAGATGAACTGAAGGGGTTCGTAATGTAATATGCCATAAGTTGCCAAAAAACTCAAATAAAATAAAATAATACAACTCAGTTGGGTCATGCCTGAGAGGATTAAGGATGCCTACATATGCTAGAGTTCTTGGAAAGTAATCCATCAGGAAAATTTGGAAAATGATTCCTGCCTGTATATTTTGGTGTTTCTGGAGTCTGGACAGAAAGGAATCTAAGATGTTTTGATGGAATATCAACTCCTAATCACACTCTCATGACTAAGTGTCTTCTATGTCTATAGCTGGAGTAATCTTTCCCCCATAAACCCCCTGACAATTTTTTGGAGTTGGTTAGCTCCTTATCTGTAGCATAGAGCACATTCTAATGGAGCTAACAAACTCAATTTTGTACTATTTGCAATTTTGCATCTACTTGATGTCATTAATGAAACCACTTACTTCATCTTAATAAAAATACTAAAACTCAAATGAAGAAAAGGGTGATGCAGGGGTATCCCTCAAAAGCATAGGAGGTGAATGCAAAATTGTTGAAATGGTTACTTGATGGTTCAGTAAGGTTTAGATATTCCTTGAGCAAGAAAAGAGCATCTGTATCACCATATCTGGTATATTGCTAGATAAAGCACAACGGCCTCATTTCTGTGAAATTACTTGGGCTTTCTACTAATCTACTTTGGGTGATTAATACCTAGTTAGCACATTATAAGCTTTTTGGATAATTTGGAACTGTTATGAAAGTTATATTCGATTTTCAAAACAACCTTTTAGGTTATTTTTGATAAGGAACAGCCTCTGAGGTTATTTCCAACATTTCTGGTAAAGCATGACCATTGACATCATATATCCTGGGGTAATATCTGGTTCTAGGTTAAAAACCACGTATTTTGATTTTCTCAGGTTGGAATTGTATTTAGGCTTTGATCATCCACTTCTATGATTAGTTTTGTACATTCAAGAACAGGAAGCTCCTCACCTTAACAAGGCTTGAAAGAAAGTTATAGCTTTCCGAGAAGTTTCATATAATATCTTACTAGATTATTACGCCTTTTTCCTAAAATATTTTATTTTGCTCAGAGATATTAAATTTTTTATGTCAATGTACTGGTCCTTGTTGAGAAAAGCATCGAAATTAATGGGGCTGTCTTCCACCACAGAAGTTGTAGACTACCAATGTGTTACATGGATTCTAAGTGATTAATAGAACAGACTGGTCAGGCTACCTGTACTTGGCCTGACAAATTTAATTTGTTGGTGCCCATGCAAAAGATGCTGGAGAATTGAAATTCGTTCTCTTTAATAATTAGGTTCTGATTTTCTTTAGAAAATTGTGAAGTGATTTGAGTGTCAAATCAAGTTATATCTGTGTGTAAGTTCTGCTATGATATTTGTGTGTATATCAATGTGTATTAGAGGGATTATTGGCATGAACTCTGATGATTTCATATAGAGTAATACCTTATTCCCTCCATCTTAGATGCCCTAGACTCATTGTAAGAAGATCAAGGGTGAACAGTGTCCTTTTTGTTTAGTTTTGTATGGACGCCCACACTGTAATTATGGATGACTTCACAATTTCAGTGAAGTCTTTATATTAATATACAAATTGTTGCCTTATTAAAAAAAAAGATGACTTGTATCAAGTGTTTTATGCTGCTGCTTCTTGGAAAAATTGTCAATATATATCTACATATCTAATTGTTTTATGGTTATTTCGTATTATGGACAGAGTTCAGAAAGAGGAGGCACTAAAATTTCGTGTTGCCAAGACCGGTGAAGTTGGTGAAGTAGAGAAGGTAATGTGCTTATAGGACATTTCATTGTTGTTGGAATGCTCCATATGTTCCAAGGGTACTTACATAAAAGAAATAGGTTTCCCATACTTCTCTTGGAATATCCTGAGGTGGCTGAAGGTTTTCGATATGTAGTCATAAGTTTCGAGAAGAGAATAAGAAGATGAACTACCCTGCGCACAAGCTAGCCCGGACGCCATGGTTATAAAAAAGAAAATACCCTGTATACTGTGTCTACTTAAGTTTCATTCTTCCTTCATTATTTATTCTAATGTTTGCTGTGTATTTGCCGCATTAAACTTTACAAGTTAGTTAAAGCAGTTTGAGCTTCTGCTTGGACTGAAAATTTTGAGGTTATGGTTCCGTTGCTTGTTTTTCAGGAATTAGCAGCCGAAATTTCAGCTCTGGAGAAACAAAGAAACGAGATTGAAGCTCAATTGAAACAGGTAATCAGTTTTTCATGGGAGACACCATCTGTGCCTTGTTTTTAAATATTTTAATTATTACCTATAAAAATAGAACGAATCCGCCCTCCTTCATACTGTAACATACATTTTGGATTTTTGCTGAGTTATTTAGCGTATGCGCTACCTTTGACAATCTCCTTTCATCTTATCAACTGAAAGGTGTATGAAGTTTCATACTTATTTGTATTTTAAAGGAGAATGCGAGACATTACATTTAATGTAGTTTGATGTAGGCCAGAGACAGAAGGGTTTAATTGTTACATTACAAATGCGCTTATCTATTAATTTCAGATAATATGATACTTTGTTTTCTCCCTAACAGTGCAGTAATTTTTTCATGCTATGAAATTGAGCTAATCAAAGAAAAAGAAATTCCTACAAGTATGGGTGCATCATTTGTCTTGATGATATGGGGTGGTATTATAGATAGGCAAGGTCTCGACAAGAAAAATTATCATCTGTGATGGAAAGCTTCTAACCTTTCCTTCCTTTTTTAGCTTTACTGTATCCATTATGGTGCGCCTCAAATCTTCAATACCAAGCTGATTTTGATTAAAGCTCCTTGATTTAATTAAGGAATTTTTATAATTAGATGCTATTTTAGGGTGATCCATTAACTCTGTTCTTATTATCATCTTTTCATCATCCCTCTCTATCTCTCTTATAAGTTGTAACTAGGAGTGGCAAACGGGCGGGTTGGGTCGAAAACGGGTAATGAAAAACGAAAAAATTATCCGATCCGACCCATATTTAATACGGATAAAAAACGGGTTAACCGGCGGATAATATGGGTAACCCATATTATCCATGACTTCATGCATATGATCACTTTTGGGAGAATTCTTAGTCTCCTTAACTTGAGGAACCCCCAGGCTTTACAAATGTAAAAGTTAGACTCATTGGTTATCCATTTAGAAAAATGGATAATATGGTTCTTATCCATATTTGACCCGTTTTTAAATAGTTCATTATCTAACCCATTTTTTGGTGGATATATGGGTGGTTAACTGTTTTCTTTTAACCATTTTGCCACCCCTAGTTATAACAAAGAATATAATGATGACATCAAAAAATTTCCCCTTTCCGCTCCTATCTTCTTAAGTGTTTCTGACATAGTATGCTTTCGTTAGTTTAGGAAGTGTAACATACCTTCCACAAAAACATTTAGGTTACTGTATGTAAAAGATTTGATATTTAGACAAAAAGTGGACTCTGAAATAATGGTGGTAAATGCTCATTGTATGTAGGTTTTGGTGGAACATAGCCTAAATACAAATGTGACTCTGCTGTGAATAACTGCAATACATAGTTTTTGAGGTCAAATAGTAATGCATTCTTCAATCAACTTTAATATCTAACCGCTTATGTGATTATTGAATTGTGCCACCTGTGTCTCCACACAATGTTTTCCATTATATCTGTGATACCTCTTAAGTTGAGATAATATAAAAGGTATTGATGATCAGTCTTCACTAATTGAAAAGAGCTTGACATTCCTTTAGTGTTTTTGCATTGAAATTGTGCTAATTTCCCATGTCCCAGTCCTGACTAAACTGGGTTTCTTTTAGGTCAATATCTCCTTGGCAGCAGCTAGTGCACGCCTTCAGAATGTCCGAGAAGAGAGGGACCAATTCTATGACGCTAATGATGAGATTGTTGCTCATTTAAAAACTAGAGTATGTCTTTCTTCTTCTTCTTCTTTCTGCAATTAATTCTTCTTTTGCTTAGCTTCTACCTCCACTTCTTAAGCTGTATCCACTGATATGGATTTCCAATTTTTCTCTTTTACATTTGATCATGAATTCTCTATATCCTTGTAGGAAGACGAGCTATCAAAGTCCATTGGCTCATGTAGAGTGGAAGCAGATGTTCTTAGTTCATGGATCAAGTTTTTGGAGGACGCTTGGGCTCTTCAGTCCTCCTTTACAGAGACCAATGAGAAGGAGGCCAAGTATGTTACAGGATTTACCACATGATCATTCTTCCGAATTTCAGGAAAAAAATGTTGAAGTACTACACCTAATATTATTGTTTCTTAAACCTTATCCTGAATGGATATACTTGAGCATGCTTTATTTTGTAATTGTTGCTGCCTTGCATTCTTGTAGCCTTGAATTGGAAAGGCATGAAGATTATTTTGTGAACTTGGTCTTGAAACTTCTCTCTGCTTACGAGGTACTTTCTTGAAAAATGATCATAGTTGCTTTGTCTGTGCATGTCCTTGGAATAACTCTTTGATCTATAATGTGTTTGTGCTTGTACAGAAAGAGTTGAGGCCTTCTGTTGATCGTATTAGAAAATATGTGGAGAACTTGAAAAGTTTTGGTGAAGGGTAAGGTCTTTCTTTGCATTCATAAGCCTGTCCATTTTTGTGGTCACATTGTTGACGCTTATTTTGTTTTCATATATAGCAACTCAGCAGAAGAATCTGGTCTGGTTTCTGGTGAATTAAAAGCATTGAGCCCTAGGAAAAGTCTGGAGTTGGAGTACCTGGATTATGAAGCCAAGGTAAAAAATGACTACGCAGGACCAATCTGATGAATCTTTATGAAATTGGTATTCATTTCAAGTCACAAGCTTCGAGCTGCCTCCACTCTTTCTGCCCAAGACCTAAATCTAGTGGAGGTCATTGGTGATTTGCAAGCTTTATCTGTTCCAACTTGCGCCTTGGTTTGTGATTAGTGTTGAAAATTATCTAAAGTGCTTTAATTGCTTAGTTAGGAGCAGCTATAATTTATTTTCTGTTTGATATTGTATGTTTGTGCACTCCGGACTTATTGGAGTAGCCAACATGGCACAGTCCTTGTCTCTCTGACACTTGAAGCTTGTTTTATGAGTTGGAAATCTTCGTCAATAGTCCAAATCCCACATAACCCTTTAAGCCTCTAAGTTTCCATATCCAAGTGTTGAACTTTCTAAAACCAGTGCAGAGGCCATTTGTTTGTTTTGCTCTCCCCTTTTAGTTTCTTTCATCTGCCTTGCAATATCAATCCAGATTCCTGAGGTTTATGTCTCATCTTGATGCAGATTATTACCACCTTTAGTGTAGTCGACAACATGATGGAGCAGTTCTATGCTCAACAAGGGAAAATATCCAGGTTTGCTTGTGCTTGATACTGTTACTGTTTTATATTTGTTGGTTATCAAACTCTATCAGGTGAGCTACTTGTTCCCTTTTCAATCAGGAAAGATGAGCCAAAGATTAAAAAACTCTTTGAGAACATTGAAAAGTTACGAGAAGAATTTGAATCTATTGAGAGACCAGAACTGGAAATGGAGGTCCCGGAAGTCCCCAGCCAAGAGGATGCTTCATCCCATAAAATTCCTGATGAAAGTACGCATACGGCAAAGAAGGCAACAGAAGCCCCTGCAACTGCAACTTCTACCAAACCGGAGCAGGTATCTGATGCCCCATCCTATAACATGCTAGATGAAAGTGTATCAATTCCTGCGAGGGAGGAAACAGAAGCCCCTGCATCTGGGGAAAAGGAGGTAAAGAAAGCAGCTGCTACTAAAGCAGAGCAGGTGTCCGAAGCAGAGTTGGCAAAATTGGAATCTGAATCTGAAAACATTAACCAGGATTACTCTGCAGAAGAGATTGGTGGCTGGGAATTTGATGAGCTGGAAAAAGAGTTAAATACTGGGGACTCAGGCAATCCCCGGAAAGATAGAAACACCTAAACACAACTCAGAAATCTTCGATCCATGTCTAATAATGAATGGGCGGTCATGTATGTACATTGGGATAAGAAACTCTCAAACCTAAGCGCCTAGATTTAGCAGAGTTTCCTTACAAGATGTGTCTCTGGATGTAGTTTCATGTATTTATTACCTTGTGTAAATTCACTAAGTTGTGGGAGAACTGTATCTCATATCAGAATCGCATATTAACTTTGTTAGGATCCTAATATTCAAATTTATCTTCATAATGCAATATACAAGTCGAACTTGTGATACTGAGGTTTACTGTGCCAAGTCCACTTCTGATAATCAAGTACTTGAAAGAAACTTTGGATGCAATATCTGTTGATGAACTATGTTGAATATGTAGAGATGAAAAATAGATATACTCGAGGAACTTTTTCTGACCGGCATATCTATGATTTTTATTTTCCAGCAGGCATCGGTCCGTATAACCTATTACTATGCGGTTAACGTGAGTAAGGCTTGCCTTTACTTTGTCATTAGGTGGTTTTGTCTTAAAACTTTCGCCCTAGAAAATACTAGTGTTATTTTCTGTTCAACAACTGTTTATAAGCTTAACACACCGCCTCAGATCAGCGGGATGAGACCATGAAAGGTGGTCCTCTGTTTGTCTTAAAAGAATTTCCCTTTTGCTGTTTTATGGTTTGTAGAGTTTATTACAAAAGTTATTTAGCTATATCATCCGTTTCACTTGAACTCAGTTAAAAATAATATAGTAAATCTGTAAATTAGACACGAGAGATATTTGTAGTTTTTTTTTCTTCTTCTGTTCAAATTGTAAGTAGGAATAGGAGATTATTTCATCTATTTTACGCCATTCTATATGCATACATTTATTACTACAGATAAAAGACAATTAAAAATGATGGGTCTCCCCCCAAACCAAAAAAAAATCATAAATAGAATTTAAACAGCCACCAGAATCCATTAAAAGCAGGAAACACAATGATGGTTCATCTAGACACTTCTACTCATTTAAAAGTAATATTTTAAACCCTTATGACTATACGTGTTCCTCAATCGTCTTGCTGTATTATTCATGTCACATAAAATTATTCCACGCCATTATTTTTCTTCACAGAAAATATTTAAAATATTGAATTCTGAAGTAGATTGTTTTTTCTCTCAGAAGAACCTTCAGGCCTTCTTCTTTCTGAATACTAGCCATCCGCCATTTCATCTCCTATTCTCTTTGAATTGTGAATCAAAATTTATCACTTCCCTTTCTAATATTTGCAAATCTGCCATTTTTCATAGAAACCCAATGGACAATTCATTTTTTTCGCTTCTATTGAAATTAGGTATAACAAAAATATTCAACTCGGTCTCTGTAAATTCTCCGCATGATATCTTTAGGTCTTGACCCCAAAAAAGAAGAAAAAATAAGACCAAAGGCGAGAATAACTACCAATAAATGGTCGGCAAAACCCTAGAACACCTCATCAATTTTTCTCTCGTTTCTACTTTTCGAAAATAATGTCAAAAACTCAACTCCTTTAGAATAGGCTTTCATATCAGTAAACAAGAATCTTTAAATAAGTGAAAAATCAAAATCATATCTCTTAAATCAAGTTGCTGAAAAACCCATTATTTCACAACAAAAAATCTAAAACTCTATTTTATTGTAACGACCCGACCGGTCGTTTTGAGAACTTAAGCTCCGTTCGTGGCATAAGGCCTTGAGCAGCTTCATATTATGTATAGTTACCTGCGTGTGTGATTGAATTCAGTTACCGGGTGATTCAGAGCCAAATCGAAAGAAGGATTCAAGTTTTGGAAGCTTAAGCGGTAAGAGTTGACCGGAATTTGGCTTTTGTGTAAACGGCTCCGGAATGAATTTTAGATGATTTCAACAGCTTTTGTGTGGTGATTTGGACTTAGGCGTGCGTCCGGAATTGATTTTGGAGGCTCGTAGGGTGATTTGAAGCATTTCAGTGAAAGTTGGAAAAGTTGAAGTTTAGAAGGTGGAGAGGTTTGACCAATAGTTGACTTTGGTGATACCAGGGTTTGGAATGCCATTCTTAGAGTTGAAACAACTTCTTTATGTCCATTGGGACTTGCCTGCAAAATTTGACGTCATTCCGAGTTGGTTTGATAGGTTACGACACGAGTTTTAGAAGTTGAAAGATTTAGAAGTTCATAAGTTCGATTCATGGTGCGATATGTAGTTTCGTCGTTGTTTGATATAGTTTGAGGCCTCGAGCGGGTCCATGTTAGGTTATTCAACTTATTGGTATGTTCGAACAGGGTCACAAGGGGCTCGGGTGAGTTTCAGATAGGTTTGGATTGTGTTGCGCTCGTTTTAGATGTTTTAGCGTTGTTTCTTCAAGCATAAATGATATTAAATAAAAAAAAAAAAAGGCTCCAATTTCTATTTTGATTGAAGCATTAGATCTGTATCATAATTATGGAGTTATATCAAAGAGAATCGTTGAATTTGGACATCGTATGAGGAACTTATGCTCATTTTAGTGTCGGAGAAGAGAGTTGGTACTGGTGCTTCGCAGATGCGAAGTTGGGTCCGTATATGTGGAGCCGCAAGTGCGAAAAATGGTCCGCAAAAGTGGAAATGACAGCTGGAAATGCGCAGGTGCGGATATTTTTGTCCAAAAGCGAAAATCCTTGAGAAAAAAAAAAAAATCAGACCGCGTCATTTTGGTACTTTGAGCATATCTTGAGTTCTAGAGCTCCGATTGAGGTGATTTTCATGGCGTCCTTCTCGTCTTTTCATGGGGTCAGTATCTAAGTATAATTTTTGTATTTTAATATGATTACAGAAGTTCATTGTTTTGAATTAATCCATGTTTTGATCGGAGAATTGGGGTTTTTTATCAAAAAACTTTTGTAAAGAGAATAATTGAGTTTGAACATCGATTTGGTATCGGAATTTGATGAAATTGAATGGGTGAACTCGTATTGGAATGGGTGTTCGGGTTTTGTAAAATTTATCAGGTTTCGAGGTGCGTGCCCGGGGGGTTGATTTTTAGATTTTTGTAAAGATTGAAACTTTATGATCCAGAATAGTTTCTTATAAGTTTTATTTGTGCTTTGAAGTTATTTTGGTTGGATTTGAGATGTCCGGAAATATTTTCACCCGAGAAGTTCATTTTAGAATACCAGTTTGTCTTCTTTGAGGTAAGTATCTTGCCTAATCTTGTGTGGCGGAACTACCCCTTAGGATTTGAGTCTTCTATGTTGATTGTAGTCCGTGTACGCGAGGTGAAAAGTGCGTGCTCGGACTTATTTTTGGAATGTTGGCCTATTAGGGTTCTTAGGTCCTTATATTCACTGTGTATGAAGTTGTTCTTGATACGTTTGAGTTCCTATTTGCTAGTTTCATCTCTACATGCTTTAATTAGAGTTAATTGCTTTATGATTCACTCTTATTGTCTATTTGACTTAACTGAAGATTTTACCTCTTCTATCGTCATGCTATCTTTTCATAACTGCTTATCTTTAATTGAAATTATTATTATCTCATCCCATAATTGTTTAGTCTTAATTGGAGTTATGATTATCTTCTAATGCTTATCCTTAATTGAATGGTTGAATATTCTTCGTAATTGCTCAACCTCAAGAAGAGTTTAGATAACCTATATCTTAGTTGGCTTGCCTTTATTTGGAACTATTTGACTCGTGTTGGCTTCCTTATTATTGACTTGATTATTGTGGAATCGTTGCTACATTTTAGCTTTCCCTTGTTAAGCTGTTCTCTTTATGATTATAGGCTATAATTTCGTATTTTAGTCGCTTATTACACTCTAATTTACTGCACTTTAATTGAGTTTGAGCTTTAATCGCTAGTGTTTTGCACTAATTATGGGTTTTATGCCTTGTAGGAGTGATTTCCGAGCTATATAGATATTATGGAATGAATTCAAGTGCTTTAGAGATTTGAAATCTGAGTAAAAGCCCAAGGAATTAATCCGGGATCGTGTTCGGGGATCAAATTTGATAGTTAGAAACGAACGAAGAATCGAGTAGGCATATTGCGTACTGTCTAGTAAAATGGACATAACATTTTGCTCGGAAGTCAATTTAGGTTATAGAATATATGGTTGGAAAGCTAACTCGAAGGGATACAACTTTTATGTTTTACGTTTTTCTCAATTCCAAATAGAAAAAGGTAAAAGAACGCGGTCGAAACCGCCACTGCGGACCTGGACGCGGACTGAGGCAGTACACTGGGTAATGACCGCGCCCGAGTCCGCGGTTGATCGCGACCGCGTACGTCCAGACCTAGAAAATTATCCCTTTTTGCGTAGGAGAAGGTATAATTATTTTGGCCCGACCCTACTTGGTATATATACATGGAAAACGGTATTTTGAGGACTGGAGACCGACTTTTAACAAAAATTCGACCTAAGGAGGCAGAGACACAATAGGAGCAAGGCGGAGAATTCTTCTACGAGTTTTTCCTTCCTCTTCCTATTTTTTATTGTTGGTTATGACTTATAGTATTGTATTGTATTTTTACATATTATTATGAATAGCTAATTTGTTATCCAGGGTTTTGATGGAACCTTTTGTAGGATAAATTCTTGCTATGTTTTTATATAATTGAGTCGTTGAATTTCTCTACTTGTTCAAATACGTTTATATTGTGGTTAATTTAAGGGACCTCAATTAGCTGTGTCTATTTAGTATGTGTTACTCGGAAGAGAGTGCATATTTAGGTCGTTGTTGAACAACATCACTCCTAACGTATATGCGAGATCAATAACAGAGGGTTTAAAGGTGAGATTAGGGATAACGAAACCTTGGGTGCGATTTAAATGAGTTGTACTTAATGATAACTAGCGTAATTCGGGAGAATATGTCTAGTATATTGTTGTAATTACTCGGGAGAGAGTTACGACAGTCAGAGTGCTCATGATCGATAAGGAATACTTAGGCGAAATTATAGAAGACGTAGCGGGAAGGATTTCCACAATTGGGGAAATCAAAACTCTAAAACTCCTTAATCTTTTCTCCAACCCGTAGTATCTTTATTGTTAATTTACTGTTTTAATTTGATAGTTAATTAGTTAAACATAAGAATCTTAATATCTATAAGTTAGGAATTGTTCAAGCTTGTATTCTTGGTGATAGTAAACAACTGTAGCTAAGCCTTAGTTCTCTGTGGGATTCGACGCCGGACTTGTAAATCGGATTATATTTGCAACGACCGCTTAGTCCTTTTTATAAGGCATAGTTGGGCGTGATCAAAATTTGGCGCCGTTGCCGGGCAACTAACAGTGTAGCTGTAGGTGTACATATTTCTAGGTTGCAAGTTTGAACTTTTATTTTTGTTTTCGTGTATTTGATTATTTATTTATTTATTTTTGATATGAGAGACATGTCATCTTGGAATTATGAGAGTTTTGATGTTGGTAATTCTACTTTTGATCCTCGTTATGCATATTGTGGAGGAAATCACCCAGGGCTGAATTATCAAATATTCCCGAGAGCGAGTTATGTGCACCGACTTAATCTTATGTGTGGAATGTGTGTGATATGTGTGGTGGTCAAGGTGATCACTTTCATGGTTGTGCTTATATTTCTTATCTTCCCCCAACCCCTTACTTTGATGGTTCTTCTTTTTCTCGTAAAGTTAACAGGAACAAAGAACCCAGGGATGATGACTTGAAAAAGATCGAGAATATGCTAAAGTACCTTGTGTAATAATATGATGAGATACAACGGCGGGTACAAAGGCAATATGCAACTATTCGCAATTTGGAGGCTGTGAGTCAAGTGGTTGAATCTTTTAATGCTCAACAAGCCAATTTTGGGGATATGAGCCAAGAAGAGCGTGAATTTGAGGTGCTAATTGAGGAGGTCAGAGTAGAACATCTTGAGTTGGTTTACTCTCTGTACTTTGTATTACTGTCATTGTTGCTATTTTACTTGTTTTGGTGATGTACACGAGGTTTCTGTCGTGCTGTAACTGTTATATCTGTTGGTTGCGCTGCATATTTACATTGAGACTACAGAACGGTATTCCGGGAGATCTCCCTGTTCATATTTACTTTGGGACTATGGAACGATATTCTGGGAGATTCCCCTGTTCTGCATATTTACATTGGGACTACGGAACGATATTCCGGGAGATCCCCCTGTTCTGCATATTTACTTTGGGACTACGGAACGGTATTCCGGGAGATCCCCCTGCATATTTACTTTGGGACTACAGAATGATATTCCGGGAGATCCCCCTGTTCTGCAAACATTCTACGTGTTCGTTCTTTTCCTTATGCTTACTAGCGGGTATGGACTATGTTAGGACATTTGCACAAGCATACACGTGGCTAAGTACCCTGAACGGATAAGAGGTTTTTTTGATGTTGTTGAGTATGGATGCACACCCTTGTTTACTCGCCTTTTATGTGAGAACGGCTTTATTCGGCACATGAGTTGTCAACATGATTATGAGGTGTGATGAGGGCACATAATGCCAAGTGTTAGGTTTCAGGTAGTGAGACCCGTGAGTTGGAATTTATCCGAGGTTCGATACTTTGTGAAGTTGTTGACTAAAATCTGATGTGAGAGTTGTCGTATTTGCTGAGGTATTATTTGTCCCTGTTGTATGTGCGATTTCGGATTTAAGTTGTGTTTCCTCTCACTCTTCTATTATTATTATTATGGTATTCCGCTGGTACTTATCGTTTTTCCTTTCTTATTGTAATTATTGTATTGTTAGTCATATTGCGTAGTTCCATGAATAAATCATGCATGATTGTTCCTATACTTGTGCTTATCCAGTGTATTATACCAGTGAGTGTATTGACTAGTCCTCGTCACTACTTCACCGAGGTTAGTCTTGATACTTACTGGGCACCGATGTGGTGTGCTCATACTACACTTCTGTACATTTCTGTGTAGACCCAGGTATTGATCGTTAGTAGCTTTGCGGATTCTTGCTGAGGAGACTCAAGGTAAACCTGTCGTCGCGTTCGCAGGATTTGGAATCACTTTCCTATTTTGTATTCACAATGTTTTTACTTACTTCCAAACAGTTGTATTTAGAAGTTGTAGTAAACTTTGTAGAGCTTATGACTTGTACTACCGATTTTGGGAAATTGTAAATTCTGTAAAGATTTCTATATCGAGACCATTAGATTTTATTTATTATTGTTGTTATTCAGTAAATGTTAGGCTTACCTAGTCCCTAAGACTAGGTGCCATCACAATACCCAACAGAGGAGAAATTAGATCGTGACATTTATTCCCTCCAGTGACTGTCTATATGTGACTTGATTTTGAGGCAAACTGAAAAAGAAAAGGGAGAGGAGAAAATGATAGAAAGAAAAGAAATTGGACATGGATAAGAAGAGATATGTTAATCATTTGGGGGGAGGGGGGAAGAGGGAGGGACGAGAAAGAATGAAAAGTGGGGAGGGGGAAAAGACCTCGGTGGAGGTGGAATTTTTGTGTAAGAATAATTTTTTTGTTATGAATAAAATTGAAATTAGAGTGAATGTCTATCTTTTAGAGAGTTTATTACTTTGTGGCTAAGTTATTTTCCCCTATAAATAGAGGGGTCTTACCCCGTTGTAAATTATCCTAAAATTCAATAAGAATTACATCTCTCTTTTCCTTGCAATATTATTCTTTTCCTTATTGTTTTATTTCATGTTGTCAACACGAGACTCTACTGTATCAAGAAGCTCTTTGAGAAGATTAAGGTATAACTTTTCTCCTCTTTTAATTATGACTGACATAATGAAAAGAAAGTTCGTTGCCCTTAAAATTTTGGGCAAGAATTATATGACATGGGTGTTGGTTGAGATGCAATGGGTCTTGGAGACGCTGTTAAAGATAAAAATAAAGCATCCACCCAAGACTGTGCTAAAACCTTGATTTTCTTGCGCCACCACCTTGATGAAGGGTTGAAAATAGAATATCTCACAGTCAAAGATCCACTTGTTTTGTGGAATGGCTTAAATGAAAGATATGACAACTTAAAGTTGGTCACTCTTCCACAAATACGATATGATTGGGCTCATTTGATGCTCTAAGACTTTAAGTTTGTTTCTGAATATAATTTCGCGATGTTCAGAATTACTACTAAATTGAAACTTTGTGGAGATAGTACCACTGACTATGATATGTTTGAAAAAATGTTCACAGCGTTTCATGTCTCCAATATGGTCTTACAACAGCAATACCGAGAGAATGGTTCAAGAAGTATTCTGAGTTGATTTCTCTTCTCCTTGTGGCTGAACGAAACAATGACTTGCTCATGAGAAATCACGATAATCGACCCACTGGGTCTACACCATTGCCTGAAGTGGATGAGGTGTATTCTCATTATGCTAAGTGTTGAAAACGTCGTGGCCCTATTCGTGATTGTGACCGTGGACAAGGAAGAAATTCTCTTGGTTTTAATCATCCCCCAAAGAAAAATAACCACCAAAAGTGGAAAGGAAAAGATGAGAAGCCAAAGGCACATAGTTTAGAAACTGAATGTTATCATTGCGGTGGAAAAGGGCATTGAGAACAAATTTGTCGTACACCAAGACATTTGGTTGAGCTTTATCAAGCATCTCTAAAGAATAAAAGCTCTTAAGCTAATTTTGTCAATGAATTTGATATCACCCACCTGGATGTGGCAGACTTCTTTGAACACCCTGATGGAAAAATAGACCACTTGATCAGTGATGGATCCGTGGTTAAAGATATTTGAGTAATTTTTTTTTTTGTCTATTTGTAGTAGCAAGTGAATAAACATCATGTAACCATAGTTCTTTATACGAGTGGTAGTTATTAGTGTCAATTAGTATAATTTATTTTATTAAATAGTGTTAGTTCGTTTTGATTAAGTATAGTTCTAGAATCATATCTTTATTTCTTTACCATTAATGATATTTCAGAATCATATACTACGTAATATACTAATGACGTTCTCGTGTCAAATCCCAAGAAGCCAACAATGTTTCGGTTGTTGGAATCTATAGAATTGCAATTTAATCAATAAGTTTTTAGTTGAACTTACTGTTGCTAGAGGGAGAGAAATGAAGAGGTAATTAAGTGTAATCCTTGTTTGGGCAACTTTTTAATCTAGTATATGTATAGAAATAAAATGCAATTAGTGAGTTTTTTTCCCAGCCTATCACATAAATGTTGTTGCTCACAACAAGTATTACACGTTATATGGATAGCACCAATTGTAGTTATTTATGGCACACAATATAGATGTGTCAAGTAATGGATATAAAAGGATTTCCAACTTAATATATATATCAAAAGTATTTGATTTAAATGATCTGTCTAATGACGACAAGAAACGCTGTACAAACATTATTTTCATAATTTATACACTGTTCAGTTTTATTGAGTGAAGTGCAATTTGTGGTAAATACAAAATTAATTAAGTTATACTATATAAATAAAATTTGTTGTATTTGTATTAGTCATATGAGTAGTGTACTCATATTTCCATTTTTTTTAGCTATGTAATTGTTTGTATCATAAACAGAGTTTGCTCGAAATTGCATTACAAGGTCATTATTGAATTATTGATTTAACTCTGTTATTCTCCTTTTTTTCTCTGAAATTATTAATATTTATTAGTATATTTTCTTTTGTATGTCAAATCATTGGAAGCAAACATGGATATCTCACAAAGCAAATTTGGATCAAAGTTCAATTGTAAAAATATTTGTTTAGTTGATTCATGTACGACGCATACAATATTCGAAAAGAAGAAATATTCTCTCATTTAAATATGTGTAAGGAAGATGTTACAATAATTTATGGTAATTGTAATTTAATTGAAGGCTGTGGAAAGACTACTATAACTCTACCTAGGGGAACATTAATTATCATAGATAATGTTGTATTCTCCTCCAAGTCTAGAAGGAACTTGTTGAGTATTAAAGATATCTGCCGAAATGGATATCATATTGAGACAATAGATGAGAATAATCTAGAATATCTTATCGTTAAAAAAAATGTCTCTGGCCATAAAAAGAGTTATTGAGAAGTTCTCATTTTTATTTTGTGGCCTGTATTGGATAAGAATTAGTGCAATTGAGGCACATTCTATCGTAAACCAAAAGGTTACTGATTCCAATACTTTTGTACTTTGTCATGATCGATTGGGACATCTTTGATCAATTATGATGAGACAAATTATAAAAAACTCAAATGAACATACATTAAAGAATTTAAAGATTCTTTTAGATAATGAATTTCTTGCACCCAACAAAGGTTGGGATTGAGGACCCTATGTTTTTGGAACGTATACAAGGTGACATTTGTGGACTTATTCATCCATCTAGTGGGTCGTTTAGATATTTTATGGTCTAAGTAGATGTATCTTCTATATGGTCTCATGTGTGCCTATTGTCATCTCGTAACCTCGCGTTTGCAAAATTAATGGCGCAAATAATTCGATTACGGGCGCAATTCCTCGATAATCCAATTAAGTCTATTAGACTTGATAATGCTACTGAATTTTCATCTCAAGCTTTTAATGATTGTTGCTTATCAATTGGGATAAAAGTGGAACATCCTATTGATCATGTTCACACTCAAAATAGCCTTGCACAATCTTTGATTAAACGTCTGCAATTGATAGCAAGACCGTCACTCATGAAAATGAGGCTACCACTTCTGTTTGGGGTCATGTCATTTTGCATGCAGCAATGCAAGTTCGTCTCAGACCAACAAATTATCATAAATATTCCCCATTCCAATCAGTTTTGGGACATGAACCTAATATATCCCATTTACGAATTTTTGGATGCACGGTATATGTGCATGTAGCACCGCCATATCGCACCAAAATGGGTCCTCAAAGAATGTTAGGAATATATGTTCAGTTTGAATCGTCCTCCATTATTCGCTACCTCGAACATTAACGAGGATTTATTCACTGCACGATTTGCAGACTATTGATTCGATGAGACACTTTTTTCAAAATTAAGGGGAGAAATTGGTAAAATCAAACGGAAAATTTTGTGAAAAAATTCATCATTGTCTCTTCTTGATCCACATGCCTCTATTTATGAAAAAGAGGTGCAAAAGATCCTTCACTTTCCGAAAATAGCAAATCAAATGCCCAACGAATTGTTATGAATAGAATCGTATTTTGAGTGAATATCTATCTTTTAGAGAGTTTGTTACTTTGTGGGTATAAGTCATTTTCCCCCTATAAATAGAGGGGTCTTATCCCACTGTAAATCATTCCAAAATTCAATAAGAATTACCTCTTTCTTTTCCTTGCAATATTATTCTTTTCCTTATTATTTGATTTCATTTTTTTTTTTTAATTAGAATCATCAAAGTTACTCGCTTTTTAGACGTGCAATCACACATTTTACCCTACCCAACATTGCATATGCCATGTAAGCTTGTTCAATGATTAGAGAGGTTTAAAATATTACAGTAAAAGTGTCTAGATGAATTATCATTAAATATGGGACCGACTATCAAAACGAAACAAGTAGAGGTGTCTAACAGGCTATTTATTGTGTTTGTTATGGTAAATCGGACACGTACACGAGGCCATAGCAGTAGTATTTGAAACAGCTTAAATTTGGTTAAATGACTTAGTAACAATTATGAATGAATCATCAAGAAGTTCAATCTGCACCTATACATCTACCACGCTGAAATAACGTATTGAAGATATCATTAATGAGTTAGTTAAGTTTCAACTTGGATATTAAGTAGACAGATGAGCTAATTATGTCATTGTCTCCTACAAAAAGCATTGGGTGGGGGTCTAGTAATATTTCGATGGTGTATTAATATGTTCTAAATGTTTTCTGTCCATCCACCTTGAATTTTTAATACGTAGGTCCAGAAATTAAATAACTCCATGCTCTTATCATACCAGTAACAGCGTTCAAATTTTCTAATTTTCGACCTTAAATCGGACATGGATCTTTTGATATTATTTACAAATATTTAACGTGAAAAATATTTACCAGTAACCCTTCATAAAAAAGTGAGATTTGTAATTTTGAAAATATGATCGATTATCTAATACACACGTAAATATAATGCAAAATCACGTTAAAATCATTTACATTATTGATGTATATTGATTAATAAAAGTATACACATCTATGTGACCAAGGAACAAGACCCTTATATATCCTGAGAAGAATTATACATATCGAAAATTCTTGAATATATTGTTGTTGTCCCATTTTTTCGAATTTAACTTATATACACTAACAATGTAAAAGAGAGCCTTGGCGTAACTTGTAAAGTTGTTGTCATGTGACCAGAAGGTCACGAGTTCTAGCCGTGGAGACAACCTCTTGTAGAAATGCAAGGTAAAGCTGGATACATAAGACCTTTGTGGTCCGGCTTTTTCCGGACCTCGCGCATAACAAGAGCTTAGTGCACCGTGTTGCACTTTACACTAAGGGGTCGTTTGGTAGGTTGCATAAGAATAATGTTGAATATAGCGTATTAGTAATGATGGTATTAGTTATGTTTGCATTAGTTATGCTGGAAATTTTGTCTTTAAACTAAGCTAATGCATGCATTAAAACCCATTGCATCACTAATGCCACGGTTTCCTATGCGTAGTTATACAACAACAAACCCAGTATGTTCCCATCAGGTGAGGTCTGGGGAAGGTAGTCTGTACGCAGACCTTACCCCTACCTAACAGGTAGAGATGTTGTTTCCAATAGACCCTCGGGTCAGGAAGGGTAATAAGAAGAAGTGGATAACAAGAAAGGAAGAAAGAGGGAAGAGGAAAGAAAAAGGGAGAGATAAGGATAAGTAGTACCGAATACTAGCAACAAGAAATACAATACCTGATGTATAGGATAATACCAAATATGGTGTATAACTAATGTGTGCATAACTAATGGATAGGTTCAAAAGGTGTATCAAACAAGATATAATTAATACACAAATACTTGCATTATTTTATCAAATGCATCCTGCCAAACGACCCCTTAATATCATAAAAATCCTTTTAGAGGTCGTTTGGTATGAGGTATAAGAAGGGATAATGCCGGTATAAAAATTTAATACCACCTTAATCCTTCGTTTGGTTAGCAAACTAGGTATAAGTTATTCTAGGATTAAAATTAACACCGGGATAACTTATACCTTATAGAGGGTGGGGTATAACACCAGTATAACTTATACATTCTTCTTACAAATTATGCAATTGACATATTTAATACAACGTACCAAACAATGGATAAAAAACAATCCCAACATAACTAATCACAACATAACTAATCTCAGCATAACCTTTGTCCCGACGTAAGCCATATTCAAACCAAACGACCCCTTACACTAGGAGTCAATTCTAACTAGTGTAATCTTGCTCATCTTTAAAATGACCCCCTTCTCCTTGATTTGCCTCTTAAAACTCAAAATACACTTTCTAACTCCCACACACACACACAGTGAGAGTGAGAGTGAGAGTGAGAGTGTGTGTACAATGGAAGAAGATGCACAAAATAATGCAGAAGAAGAATACATAGAATTGGAGGTAATTAGCTCATCAAATTCAACCATTTCATTATTCCATTTCAAAGCCAACTCTCCACCACAAGAACCAAGATTGTCAGAATTTGAATTCCAAATGTTGCCAAGTAATTTTATCAATAGTAAAGACACTAATAATTCAATATCTACAGCTGATGAACTCTTTTACAATGGAAAAATCCTCCCACTTCACCTCCCTTTTCGTTTACAAATGCTTGAGAATATCCTTCACAATCCAAGCAAAAAAAATAAATCTCTTCATATTAGCAGAAGTTTTGATGATCAAGAAAATTACTTATTTGGATATTCAACAGATGATGAAATTATTTCAAGAAAATCAAAGTGGACAACAAGAAAGCTTAGGGTTATCAAGAACCTCTCATTTGATTCAAAAATTAAGTCTTCAAAAAGTTATCTCAAGTGTTTGATTAATAATAGTGTTAAATTAGTAGCATTATATCAAAGAAAGTCATCATTTTCAGGAGCTATTAAAAGAATATTTTTGACATCTAAATCTTCTTCTTCTTCTTCTTCTTGTGGCTCTTCAAACAATTCAAATGGGAATATTCAAGATGTGCATAGTTTGTATTATTCAGAGGTTGAAGATGAGAATCCAATTCAAGCTGCAATTGCTCACTGTAAAAATTCTCAACAGCAGAAAGAGTAATGTAAGTGACATTAAAGAACAAGAAAGATTAGGACTTTGTTGGGGTTAGAAACCTTTCTTTTCTTTTTCTTTTTTAAATTCAATTTCTTTTTTCTAAGTCGAAGGTATATAGGGGTAAGGTCTGCGTACACACTACCTTTCCCATACCTCACAATGTAATCGTTGTTGTTTTTTTTTTTTTTTTTGAGGGGGGTGGAGGGACAAATTAAATTTTTTATAGTTGTTGCATGCTATGTTTTTTTACCCGAGATGAGTTTAAATGGGGAACATAATCGATGAGCAGTTGAAATTGAGACGTAATAATTGTTGTCATCTGACTTGTCATCTTATGGTGTACTCCCTCCGGTTCAAAATAAGTGATTTTTAGACGTTTTTATGCAGATTAATAAATTCACCTTTTAACATTAATTAACAATGAAATTGACCATATTAACCTTTACTATCTCGCATAAATATTCCTAATACATACTCCAACGTTATTTACTCCAAGGACAATGTATGAACAAAATAATTAATTCATTCTTAAAATCTGAAAAAATTACATATTTTGGATCACACAAAAAAAAAATTACTTATTTTGGACCGGAAGGAGTATATTTCTATGAGAATAGTTAGTTGTGTTTAGGAGACGGTTAGCCAGCTGTTTTTGTTAGTTACATTTGCCAGAGTTAGTTGCCATAAGTTGGGGTTCTTAGCTTAATTAAGTGATGATTAGGAATGTACCTATAGATAATCTTGAACTGATATGTATTGAATACATTTTTATCAGAATAATAGAAATAATTTCTCTTCTTCCCTTCTTCTTCCTCTGTCGCAACTCCTCTCATGGTAGTGTTGTGTCACATACAGATAGTGACTGATCCAGGATTTTAAATTTATGAATATTTAGTTTTTCTTTTTGACATAAAATTATTATCAATCACATAGTACATGTACAACTATTTGAGCACGACGATAAAACATGTAAAGGAGACAACTCATCATTTTATATTATAAGTATGAAGATCAAAAGTTGAATGTGAAAGATCAAAATAACCCTATATTGGACTTTTATGCCCTTAAAAGTTATTTTAATAATACCTTTAATATTAATAAAAAAAGTTAGTTTTGTAACATTAAATTTGATCTGGGGATTATCAAAGAATTTGGTTAGGTCCATGTATTTAAATTCTTTACTTAACAAAGTTAAGCTCTTTAACTTCAGTGCATAATAGTTTATTTGAGCTAACATTTACAGTTTTTCAAAAATCAAATAATATTTTGAGCTAACATTTTATCTTCTCTATTTATTTTTCTTAGCTTAA
Organism: Nicotiana undulata; assembly: GCA_005239495.1. NCBI lineage: Eukaryota > Viridiplantae > Streptophyta > Magnoliopsida > Solanales > Solanaceae > Nicotiana > Nicotiana undulata. The sequence continues at coordinate 16,975 of ML263427.1, read as the reverse complement.
ACATTTAGATTGTTATTAGAAATAATTTCTAAGCGCAATCTTTTTCTTATAAATACAATCATGATTTAAAGTGTTTTATCATCCATATACAAGACGATGTAATTCTTTTATTAATTATATAGGGAAGACGCATAACGCGCCTGCCACGGATTAGCATTAATAATATGGACGTTGTGAATTTGTAAGAAAATAGAAGCATTGGGTTAAGAAAGTATACTTGAAAGAATTAAAAGATATCTAATTGAGGGAAACATTTTTCTTTTAATATGAAAAAGAAAAAGAAAGAAAGAAAGTATCTTGAATATAAGGGTGCTTTCTGATCTAGTTTACCATTTTTATTAAATTTTCTATTGAGCACCCATATTTTACATATAAATCTGCCCATGATCACCGACTCCATTAATGGAGATCTGGATTTAGCTCAGCTGGAGTTTTACTCACAATTTCTTCTCCTTTATAAATTTTGTATATTATACTGAGAACTCGTATAAATCCATTACATCCATGGTAAAAGCATATTGTAGATTCAAAGCACATTAATCCTACCATTAAAGTACCTAAAGAAAAATAAATACGGGTTTGTATTTGGGAAAATACATAAATATCCCTCCAACTTGACCTGAAATTTCAACTATACGCAATTTGGAGTATGTCGCTTGAATTCATAAAGATGGCGGTGAACATCATCACCTGAGACATTAATTTGAAAATCGTTGTGAATTCCTGTTTTACGGCTCTAAAACGTCAAAAAACGAGGGATAGTCATGGTGAATCACTGACTATTGTTAATTAGATCATTTTTATGGACTCATACAGTTTTAGGCGATTCGGAGTTTGTAACCTAAATTTATGAAGATGACATGGACTAATGCATACGAAGAATTGAAAATCGTGCCGAATTCTTATTTTATGATCCTAAAACGCAGAAATATTGAGGAATGGTCAAGACGAAACAATGACTATTGTTAATTAGGTTGTTTCTGATAGGCTCACAAAATTATAGGCAATTCGGAGCCCGTCGCTCGAATTAATGACAATGACAAGGACATTAGCACACGAAAAATTGGAAATCTTCTTAAATTCCTATTTTATGGCCCTAAAATGCCAAAAAATTAGGAACAGTCATGGAGAAGCAATGAACATTATTCGTTAGGTCATTTTTTATGGGCCCACAATATTTTAGGTGATTCGGAGCTCATCGCACGAGTTCATGAAGATGGCATGGACATTAGTGATCACGCCCAACTATGCCTTATAAAAAGGACTAAGCGGTCGCTACAAAAATAATCCGGTTCAAGAGTCCAAAGTCGAATTTCACAGAGAACTAACCTATTTGCTATAACTTTTAGTATCGCTAATGATAAGTTCAGACAATTTTCAGAGTTCAAGATTTTATTTGATAATTAACAGAAATTATTTATCTAAGGAAAAATGACAATAAAAACTATCAATAAGCTAGAATGAAGTTGCATTCAAGGGTAAAAGGATCTAGGGTTATTGATTTTCCCAATTGTCGGATTAATTCCTGACACGTTAGCTATAATATCGTCGTAACACACTATAAAGATGATGAGTTCTTGTTAACCGTAATTATCTCTCGATCAATTACGATAATTTACTAGAAGCATTCTCTCGAACTACTCTAGTTGACAATTTGTACAACTCATAAATATCACACCAAAGCTTCGTTATCTCTAATCCCGCTTTTAATTCAAGTAATTAGTCTCTTAACTTACTCGAAAGTGGCGTTGTTCAACAACAATCTAATCAAGTGTTCTTACTCAAGAAATACAAGAAAACTAGACACGATTAATCAAGGGCCATTTCATTAATCACAAGAAACACATAGTTGAACAATTATTAGTAAAAACGGCTCAATTATATCAAAACATAATCAAGACTTCATCCAACAATTTATTCCATCAAACCTAGATGGCGGGTTTATCTACTCATACTTCTAAGCAAGATTAAAATATAAAAAGTCATAACCAACAATGGAATTAAGAAGAAGAAGACGAAAAACTCGTGAAGGAATTCTCCGGCTTGCTCTTTTGTTGTTCTTGCCTCCAAAGTTCTGCTAAAAACAAAGATACCTTCTTTTTGGGCGAGCTGGGCTTCATATAGGTCAAGGTTAGTCGCCTTTGAAATTATAAAATTGGCCTTGACTATTTTTCTCGGAAGCACGTGCGCGGCCGCGCATCGACTGCGCATCGACCTCGCACTTTGGCCAGTATTCTGCCTGACATGCGCCGACCCCGCATAGACCGCGCACCTGGAGGATTTTTCTGCAGCCTTTTTTCTTTCTTCTTTTTAAGCGCTCTAACCTCCGATTGGCCTTCAATGCTCCATATTAGCTCCAAAACACTCTTTAACGTCCTTATAGCCTGGAATTGCTCCTGCAAAGCATAAAGTTCTCAATTAGAGCAATTTGTTATCATTTAACATTCAAATATCAATAAAGTGCAGCCAAGTTAGAGTGCAAATAGTAGCTAAACCACATAATTATAGGCTACTATCAATACCCCACACTTAAATCATTGCTCGTCCCCGAGCAATCAAACCACACTCTACAGAGGCCTAACTTTACTAAGCGACTTCCCTAACTCATCACACTAAGAATATTTCACATAGATTGAGCACCGTAGTGTAACATCTTCACCTCAAGAGTTGACTCCCACGCACCACGCAATATTCCTAACTTACTCACTTACTCTAACACAGAGGTCAAGAATTACCTTTCCTTTATGAATCAAGTTCCTGCTCACAACAAAAGAGACTCGTTCCACAATTAATAAAATTCACGATCAATGAGGAACTTCAAAATAGACAAAATTAAAATTCACTCACTCTCATAAACGATATTCTTGTGCCACAAAAGGTGCTCCATAGGCTTGCCCGTAGTGTATTACTCTACTAATCGAGCTCATTCAGTCTAGGATCAAGTAGGACTTTATTTGGTTGTAATGTAGGCTGCGGATCGGGTAAGATACATTTGGATATAAGAGTGACTACACCTTCCTAAGCACTTTAATACATATACTTTAATATACAAGTCCATACTTATGTCAAACCAACACTCTACCTTCAAAACAACGTATATTACCACGTACTTCTTTAAGCACAATTACATTAAAAGCCACCAAAGGAATATTATTCACCACAATATAACTATTTTTTTTCTTTAAATTCAAGTGGCCTTTTCAACACAGTGCACCTTTCTCCTTATTTCATTAGTTCCACTCAAAAGCCCTACCAACCACCCCACACTTTAACCTTTACAAAGTTCATAGTAATTCAAGTGCTCATGAGAGGTGAACATGTTCAAATAGATGGTCAATTCAAACAACGGGGTAAAGATGTGGTTGCCAATGAAACAGGATTACAGGCTCAAAAGGGTTAACTACGATAAATAACAATTAGGCGGGTGGAATATATATATGGCTCAACAAAGAAACGCCTATATCACTTCCAAGACTGAACAAAACTACTATTTCGCTTCGCAAACACACGAGGCAAGTTCTAGGCATCAAATACAGTGCACAGAATAAAACAAGCCTCACACACACATGGAACATGACTCACTCCAGATTGGATCATCAAAACACTCTAGTCAGGGTACTTAAGCCAAGTTAAGAACATACAATTTAAGACACTTTTACAAGAATCAACAATTGAGCCTAAGCGTTACACTAAAGTACTTGCTATATTCAAGGCATAACGAAGTTAAGAGATCCTATTTCCATTTTGGCCCATAGACCACGGGCTCCTAACCTAGAAAAAATAAAAACTAACTACACCCGGTTCAACGAAACCCTTGGAAAAAAATTGTGACCCAAAGAAAAACCAAGGGGAAATTGATACACTACTACAAAAGAAAATCTTTTTTTTTTGTTTTTTTTTCTTCGACTTGAATCCCTCAAGAAACCCGTCGAATGATATCCATCGCCGGGACAAATCAAAACTTTTGATTTTTTTTTATTCAGTTAACTAACGAAACTACACTACTCTACATAACTCTAAACATACAACATACATACAAAATATCCCCCACCCCCACTTAAAATGGTGGTGTGTCCCCATACCACACAAATGAAAAAGAATGTGAGGTAAAGGAAACTTCCTTAGTACATCAATCCTGATCGGAGATAGTACCAGGTCGAGATGGCAAGCCCTCCTCAGCGCACGCAACCAAGCCATGATCTTTTTCTCAGATTTTGCGTTTTGGGTGACCAGTGCATCAACTCGAGCCCCCAATTCTGCGACAAAAGTGCGCAACCCTCCCATTTTATGCTCTAAGGTCGTCATCCGCGTATTCCGTCTGACCACAGATATTCCTTCAGCTTCCGCAACTTGCTTGTGTGGGGGTGACTTGATCGGTTCCAAGCCTACACCACTATATAATGGCGAGGAATGGTCTATGTAGTTTTACCCGATAGGTCGGGATCGATATCCACAGGGAGTTGATATTGTTTAGGAGTTGGGTTTCTACCTAATCTAGCTATGCATGTTGTCTTTAGTTGCACTTCTAACCATGCTTGGGATTGTTTCTATTCTAATGTTAATGCTATTGATTGCTGAAAGTAATCTAAGTACAATGTTTTTGTAGGAGTTTTTTCAAATGATAAAAAGCACTAGGGAAGTGACTTCCGCCTAGGCGAGTATCTAATGGGGTCTAGAATCTAGGACTAGCTTGTTAAGATTGGAGTCGTGATACAACCTTCACACATAAATACGCACTCTATACCTCTCGGTAATTTGAGTGACTTTGCCCGGTTTGGCTTTCTCAAGCCTAAATGGGTGTTCAAACAATGCAAGTGAAATTGGCTGAAGTCGGGTATTACTATCTCTAGGTTGAAACCGTTAGTTGGGGATATCCATATCTTGAATTCAACCCAATTCATTGTTAGCCTATTTTTCTTAGACTTGGGCCCTCTTTATCAAGAAGAGCCTAAGTCAAAAAGGCATGAATCAGTGTTTGCAACCACCAATTCTACAGTTAAAGCATGAAACAAGCTAATTATCACTAACCCATAAACAATTAAGCCCTAAAATCGAAGACCCATTAAATACCCATACTAGAGGGGTCACAACCCTAGCTAATAGGTCTATATACTCATAATAATGATAGAAATAAAAGATGAAGATGTAATATAAGCCATAAAAGTCAATTACAAGAATAAAATCTAAAGATATAAGCTAAAACTACTCTAAAATTACTCAAAGTGGTAAAGTACGGCTGTTCACGAGCTTCTAATATAAAACTTGACCTTAAATGTGAAAAATATCTATTTATACACAACTGAAATTACTGGACAAAAATGTCTCTACGGAGGTTTCGCAGTCAGCATAAAATTGAGCGCCTCCTCGTTTGCAGTTTTGCGGCCGCTCAATAACGAGCGTGATCCGCATTTTTCTTCATTTGGCTCTGGATTGAATTCTTTTTCGCGGACCGTGTAAATACAGTCGCGTCCGTGTTGTCTTCAATCGTGGCCGCGCAAAATGTTTGCAGACCGCGTTCCTCAGTTTAGCTTTACTTGCAAATTCTCTGAACCTCTTATCTCGCTCCCAGCGGAATTTCCACCGCGACCGCGTCTGGTGACTTCACGGCCGCATAATTTAGACACGGTCCACGTTCTTTGTTTGAGCCAAGATTGCAAACTCTCTGAATCTCAATAAATGTTGTCAGCATAAATCCTGTCGCGGCCGCACCACAAGTTTTGCGGCCGTGCTTTTATAGCGTGGTGAGCGGCAATATTTGCACTTGACTGCAAATTCTCTAAACCTTAATCTCGCGGACCGCATATTTGTGGCCGCCTCAGCGGAGGTACTTATGCGTCCGCGCACCGTTGTCCGTGCTCAGTTCCATCCTTTGGGCTTGTGCAAGTTTAACTCCTTTTTGAGTTTATTTAGGCTTCTTTGCTCATTTTGACCAAAACCTGCAAGTAAGCACCTTAAGTCAGTTTTTGGGAATACCTTAACGCAGTTTTGACCCAAAACTAAAGCAAAAAATAGAAAATAATAGGCTAGAATTCCTAGTTATCAACTCCCCAAAACTTAAGCTGCTTGTCCTCAAGCAAACAAGGTAATTTCCACCTCCACGAGGAAAAGAAAAGAAAATTTCAGTTTTCCTAAGGTGACTTCATCAAACTTCAACTGGAACTAACAATTATCCTCAACACAAAAGCATTATCAACAACATTATACTATGACTTCTTGAGTTTCATAGGTCTAATGTGATACAAGAGCTTCAAGAGTTGACTCAATTCATCAAGGACACTCGCTCTCACATAAGTCATTGTGGACCCCATACTCCTTCTCCTCTACTCTCCATGAGCTCATCTCACCTTATAGAATGTGACACTCAAAATCGGGATTGTAAATAAGTGCGCTCATCACTCTCAAAAGAATGTCACAAGACCGGCTCTAAGTACCATAGGCTTTCCCCTCATGTAAATCACCACTAATGTAAGCTCACTCAACTTGGAGTCCTATAGGGCTTTAGGGGGATGTAATAAAGGCTTTTTGGATCAAGATCGGACATAATGAACTATGATAGTATCATCTTTCCTTAAGCACTCCATTTTCTCAATTCGGTTCATGTTTCTTGACTCTTTTAGTCATTTTCTTCTCCATGGGCGAACTAGAGAGACACAATGTCACTCTTTTCTTCTATATGAAGAACATTTTTCTCCTTTTCTCATCATTCCCAACCTTTCAACATTGTTTTCTTGAATTCTTTCAACATTTCCTTTTCTTTTGACATGCTTATTTTTGGCTTTTTATCTTTTTCTTTGCCTTTTTTTTTACCAATTCTTTTTGTTCTTTGCATATTTCATCACTTTGAAATTCCTCGTCTCTCCACCCAAACTTATGTTTTTGACTGTTTTTCATCATGAATGCTAAGGAAAGATTGGGTGCCAAAAGAGGGTCATTATAGAACGGACGAAGGCTTGTAATATGGTTATTCAACGAAAAAGGTTTAAGCTCAAAGGGGGTTGACTAAGGAGATCATAATGGTAGGCTATGGAAGTTTTCAAAGTTCAAATGGGACCAAGAAGATCCTATAATCACTTCTCAAGTCGAGCTATACTTAGAATTTTGCCTAGAAAAATATTCGGGGCAAGTTCTAGACTTGTTGGCAAGGGACTTAGACTTGCAATTCAAAACCTCATCTCTCAAGCTACTGTATTGTTAAAGAGACTATAGTCGAGAGCCCACAACAACCTTGGCTAGGATTGAAGATCACAGATGGCTAACAGTAACCACTTGATGATAGCTTTAGTCAACTCAAGATTCTAAAGTCACAACTAGAGCTAATCTCGTCAACAAACTTGTCTCTAACCATGAGGTCGGAGGTAAATGTGCTAGTGCCAAGTGAAGCTTACTTGAGTCACTTTTATTCATTACTACTATATATATATATATATATCAAAACAAAAAGAAAAACATACTCAATCCCTTAAGAAGGTTGTCACGCCATCCATCGTTGGGAAGAGCCAGGGGTTCACACAAATTCCACCATTGGAAAGAACTGTGGCATTAAGAAAACCAAAGGCTTATTGATCACGAAAAAAATGTAAAAAGAAGCTACTAAAGGAAATATGAAGCTAAGCTATTAAGGAAAATTATAAAAGAAGTTATAAAGTAAAAATACGGAAAGTAAAATGAATATGTACAATAGGGGATTGAAATGAATATACACAAAATGGGGATGAATATATACATGAAATGGTAATTTTATATACATACCAAAAGTAAAAAGTACGAAAATGAATGTACGATAAGTAGAAAATAAAAAGAAAAAATATCAAAGTTATTACCGACCAATCATCAAAATCATCACATCAAAATAAGGCCACCTCCCCCCCCCCCCCCCCCCCCCCCTCCTAAAATAAAAAGTAGCATTGCCAACAATTCTATAAGCAAAAATAGAATAGGGGAGGGATAGAGAGTAAAGAAAACTCCCTATGAGGCTTCTGTCTGCATGGGGTCACTGGTGGGGTCCTGTGGTTGTCCAGAATCATCACCTCCTCGGAGTCGTCCAGCTAAATCTCCAAGTCATCAGTCTGGGGTATCACCACTCTCCTCACCGGCTCTCTGTCAGCCTCCTGCTCTGGTATCTGTGATGTCTGTGCTGCAGGGGCAGTCTCTCCCATAAAGAGATCTAAAGGAATGTCGCCGGCAGAAGTGAGCTTCACCACCTCCTTCTTCAACTCTTCTTGACCCTTCTTTACTTTCCTCACCTATTTACCCAGCTCTTTGATTACCTTTTCATGCTTACCCAGAGACTCCAGAATCTTCTTTTGGTTTCAAGAATACTCTTCAATGATTCCTCCACTGAAGGAGGCATCTGGAGCTGTGTTGGAACTGCCTGAGCTGCTACGGCACTGGACAAGGCAGATAGCTTTGATTAGCTACCTGGATCCAGTTGTTGATGCCGGCTAAAGTCTGATTTACCCTCCATATAGTTTGAGGGTAAGTTGATGAAGAAGGCACTGGCGGAGGAACCGAAGTAGATGGCCCGAAGGGTGGATGTGGCATGGGAGCAGATGACCCCTCAGCAGTGGAAGGCTCGGCCCCAGTGGCCACTACCTCTGGCTCTTCAGACTAGCCAGTGAGGTGGTGGATTTTGCCTTTGACTTGGTGTTGTCCGGACCCTGAAGGCTGTACTAGGTGAATGGACTTTTTGGCTTCATTTTAGTGTCAAAGTCCCTTCCTTCTATTCCTTGGTCCTCTAGGAACATGGTGAGGAAGTTTGGGAAGGGATATGATCTCTCATCCTTGCCATTAGCTTTGTTGATAACTCTAGCCATAATGTTCCCCACATTTAACGGGAACCACACCATGATAGCCCCCACAATAATTGATCGGGAGACCGGCATGTCACTGTCATGCGTAGTAGGGTCTATCCGACTGCATACAAATGTACACCACCCATTTGCTTCATAGCTCAGTGTGTTCCTAAAGATCAGAACTCCAGGTGTCAGCCAAGATGGAGTAGTCCCAAGGATGGCTATCCCCGATGCAAGCCATGGGCGGGCTAATTCATCCAGAGCCACCTTCTCAGGATAGAGCGACTCATCCTCATCATTGAACCCAACATAATCATTTAAAGCCTTTCCATCAAACAGAATCTTCTGGTTCCGGACCTTGGTCAAATATGTGCCCTTTTTTATGTGGGCGACATTTGCATAGAACTCTTTGGCCAAATATTCATTGGCCTCCAGCATGTTGCTGGTGAAGAACTTCCACCCACTCTCTCATTGAATTGCCTCTTGACATTGGGGTTGTGGGGTAGAAGATCTTGCTCAATGAATACCCTCTCAAGTGTGAGTGACCTTTGAGGCCACCATTCCCGGAACTTGTGGTAGGCCTTCTCACTAACAAATCGGACCGGGTTCCTTGATCTCACCACCCCCCGGTCTGGGTGTCACCCCCTCTCCCGTCATCCGGGACATCTTCATCACTATCAACATTCACTAGGGTTGCTGTGGAGGCTGGAGTTGCAGTAGTTTGGCCAGGAGGTGTTGGAGTGTCAATATCTCCTTCTAAGCAAGACCCGGATGAAGAGGTAGGTTCATTTACTAGGCAACGGGGCTGGGATTGTGCCTCCTGTTGATTTTAGGCTGCTTCCCCCTCAGAAATCTCCCGAGAGGGGACATATTCATTGGTCTCCGAAGTGTCTGGAGTGGTCCTCCGGAGGGTCGGTTTATTCCCTATAGGTGCAGTAGTTTGTTTCCCTCTCCCCCGGCCCCGGGAGGAATCCCCCCTCCCTTATTGTTTTTCCGGTCCACCTCGAGATCTAACCATTATTAGCATACAAAATTAGTGAAAGCTCATTAGTAATGTTATTCAAGCAAGTATCAGAAGGCAGATAAATGATCATTGTATTTCACAGAACAGTGGACCGCTGAAAGCGGAAATGGAGTCGCGGCCGCGGATTGGCCACCGCTGACCGCGTAAAAAGAGTCGCGGTCGTGAGAGACTAGGGTTCAGACTACCCAGTATCTGAAGTTGAAGCACCACTGACCGCGAAAATATGGGCGCGGTCGTGAAAGAAGAAATGCTGACCGCGTAAAAACGAACGTGGTCCCGGACCCCGTTGCATGATTCCCTGAAGCTTAGACACGCGGTCCGGGTAATTATCAGCGCGGCCGCAGAAAGGCCATCACGGCCGCGAAAACTTAACCGACTCTGTACCTACACATGAACACGAACTGCAAAATTTGGGCCATGGTCCGCCGGAATTCAAATAATACGGGCATTGAAGAAAATTTCATGACCTAGGGTTTTGTTCACTTAGCAAAAATTTGGCAATTAGGTGGTAAAATGAACAACCCCATCCCCTATTAGGCGTGATAATTAATTACCCAACTAGTTTTATATTCAATTTAGCATGATTATGATTCTTGGCATGTAATAACCCTAATTAGAAAGTAAAATTGAAATTAACTAAAAAGATAAAGAAAGAACTACAACTAATACATAGAATCTAACATACCAGTTGTGAGAATTGAAGTAGAAACTTGACTCTTGGTTATTAGGATGATAATGAAGATTAAAGAGAGGGAGATGAATAGTGTTGTATGGGTTTTGAGCAGTGAAAGTTCAAAAAGGGTAAAAGGAGGAGGGCCCTCCTATTTATACTTAAAACCTAAGGGCCCACCTACCTGAGCGCGGACGCAGAATTCTACTACGGTCCGCGCTTTTGCATTTTAGACTAGTTGTTGATGGGTGCACTCCGCTGACAGCAGATAAACATGTGCGGCCGCGTATCAAGCACCGCTGACTGCAAAATAATGACCGCAGTCGCAGAAGCAACTTCAAATAGGTGCCATTCAAGGCGTTTCAAGTCTGCGACCGCTACACATTTTCTCCTCCGCGAAATAGCCCCCGCTGACTGCGAAATTTTGAGTGCGGCCAGCGGTCCAATTCCATACTTAGCCAAATTTTTCCAGTATCAGTTATGCACAACACAAAAAATTCCTACACAAATATCACAATCAATTAGTTCAAAATGAAGCCTAATCTAGGAAGAAAAATGAAAAAGAAAGAAAAAACACTTGGGTTGCCTCCCAAGAAGCGCCTGATTTAACGTCGCGACACGACATAGGTTACCATCATCATTGGAACTTGATCAAGGCTACCACGTGGTTGTCATCAAACTTGCCCAAGTAATTCTTCACACGGTACCCATTAACCCGGAAGATTTCACCATTTTTTTTCATCAAGTCAAGAGCACCAAAAGGTATTACATGTACTACCTCAAAGGGGCTACTCCATTTGAACTTAAGCTTTCCCGGAAACAGACGTAACCGGGAGTTGAAGAGAAGGACCAAATCACCCTCCTTGAATTCCTTGTTTCGGGCATATTTGTCGTGCAAGTATTTTATCTTCTCCTTGTACAATGATGAGCTTGAATAGGCATGAAATCGAAACTCATCTAGCTCATTGAGTTGTTCCACCCGCAGATTTGCTGCAACATCCCACTCAAGATTTAACCTCTTCAAGGACCACATGTCTTTATGTTCTAGCTCAACCGGCAAATGAAACGCTTTTCCAAACCGGTACGGAGACATACCGATTGGAGTCTTAAATGCAGTCCTATAAGCCCACAATGCATCATCGCGCTTACTTGACCAATCCGTTCTATTTGCATTCATAGTTTTTGACAATATGCTTTTGATTTCCCTGTTTAAGACCTCCACTTGTCCACTATCTTGGGGGTGATAAGGAGTTGATACCTTGTGATTGTCACCATACTTTGCAAGCAAAGTGTCAAATGCCCTATTGCAGAAATGAGACCCCCAATCACTGATAATTGCTCGAGGAGTACCTAACCGTGTGAAGATGTTTTTCTTGAGGAACGCCACCACACTCCGGGATTCGTTGTTGGGCAAAGCCACAGCTTCTACCCACTTGGAAACATAATCAACCACCACCAGAATGTAAGTATTTCCACGCGAACTCACAAAAGGCCCCATGAAGTCTATGCCCCACATGTCAAAAATGTCAACTTCAAGGATAGTGGTGAGAGGCATTTCATCCTTCTTCGATATTCCCCTAGCTCTCTGACATTCATCACATCTCTTGATAAGCTCACTTGCATCTTTATACAGGGCTGTCCAATAAAAACAACAGCTAAGAACCTTGGAAGCAGTTCTCGCCGCACCGTGATGACCACCATAGGGCGAGGAATGACAAGCATCAAGTATACTCACTTGCTCCTCCAATGGGACACATCTACGAATAACCCCATCATTGCAAATCTTGAACAAATAGGGGTCATCCCAATAATAGTCCAAGCTTTCCCGTTTGAGTTTCTTCCTTTGGTTAGAAGAGAGCTCACACAGGACAATACTAGCAACAAGGAAATTGGAAACATTCGCGAACCAAGTCATATCATTCAAAGAAACCGAGAGGAGTGGCTCATGCGGGAAAGCATCATTAATTTCAATACCTTATTTGGGAATCCCTTCCTCTTCTAAGAGGGACAAATTATCAGCTACCTGATTTTCACTTCCTTTTTTATCAATGATCTCAACGTCAAATTATTGAAGCAAAAAAACCCATCTCACCAATCTAGCTTTTGAGTCCTTCTTGGTCATCAAGTACCGGAGTGCCGCATGATCGGTGTGAACAATCACTTTGGCACCCATGAGATAAGGCTTGAATTTCTCCATGGCAAACACATTTGCTAACAACTCTTTTTCCGTCACTGTATAATTAACCTGGGAATCATTCATCGTTTTTCTTGCATAGTACACCGGGTGAAATATCTTGTTCACCCTTTTCCTCAAGACCGCTCCTACCGCAACATCACTTACGTCGCACATAATCTCAAAGGGAGAACTCCAACTGGGTGCGGTAATAATTGGAGTGTTTGTCAATTTATACTTCAATAGCTCAACATCCTTCATACAGCTTGCACAAGGGGTTCACCACTTTGGAGAAGTCTTTGATGAACCTTCGGTAGAACCCCGCATGCCCAAGAAAACTCCTAACTCCCTTGACGAAAGTAGGAGGAGGTAGCTTTGAAATCACTTCTATCTTCGCCTTGTCCACTTCGATTCCATTCTTTGAGATCTTATGGCCGAGGACAATGCGCTCCTCGACCATAAAGTGACATTTTTCCCAATTAAGCACAAGATTTGTCTCTTCACATCGAGTTAGTACCTTGTAAAGATTATCCAAACATTCTTCAAATGAGTCTCCAACCACACTAAAATCATCCATAAAGACTTCGAGGAAGTCTTCCACCATGTCCGTAAATATAGCCATCATGCACCGTTGAAAGGTAGCAGGTGCATTACAGAATCCAAACGACATTCGTGAGAATGCATATGTTCCATACGGGCATGTGAAGGTTGTTTTCTCTTGGTATTACGGAGCTAGAAGAATCTGGTTGTAACCTGAATACCCATCCAAAAAGCAATAGTAGGCACGCCCGGCAAGTCTGTCTAACATCTGATCAAGAAAGGGCAATGGAAAATGATCTTTTCTGGTAACGTTGTTCAATTTTCGGTAGTCCATGCATACCCGCCATCCGATCACGGTCCTAGTAGGGATCAACTCATTTTTATCATTTGTCACAACGGTTAAACCCCCTTTTCTAGGCACACATTGCACCGGTATAGTCCATGCACTATCGGAAATAGGATACACCACCCCAGCATCAAGCCATTTGATAATTTCCTTATTGACTACCTCTTTCATAGCCTCTTTTAACCTCCGTTGATGTTCCACGGATGGTTTTGCATCATCCTCAAGTATAATTTTATACATGCCAAAGGCGGGGCTTGTGCCCCGAATTTCAGCTAACGTCCATCCAATTGCCTTTTTTCTTCTTTGAAGTACCTCAAGAGTGGAGCTTACCTGCTTTTTGGTAAGCAAGCATAAAGAATAACAGGTAATGTAGAACATTGGACTAAGAATTCATACCTGAGGTGAGAGGGTAGAGGCTTCAACTCCAATGTTGGTGGCTCCTCGATCGAGGCCTTTGTCGGTGGAGTCTTCCGGTTTTCCAAATCCAAGGAGAGTTTAGGGGGCCCATAAGAGTAGGACCCCATTCCTTGCAATGCATTATCACATTCAACCAAGCCATCCTTTTCAGCGTCCTCATGGTTCAACAATACAACATGCATAAGATCTTCCACATTGATCATTGCACTTGTGATGTTTTATACTTCAATACCACACAAGAGGGGGGTGATTTGTGTGGTGTCCAATTTTTTGAGTGCTGATTCAATAGAAGAACTTGGTTCTTCTTGGTGTTCCAACTTCTACTGGTGAGGAATAATAAATGCAGTAAAGTAAAAACACAGAGATTTTTACGTGGAAAACACCTGGCTCAAAAGGTGAAAAAACCACGACCTACTTCCCAGTAGGATTTTCCCAAACTCTTCACTATGATAATGAGCCAAACAACATTTACAAAATAAACTCTTTTGTAAACCTAAGGACTAACTCTAATCCCTTTGTGGCAAACTAGCCTCTAGCTAATTGCGACAACTTCAAGGTAACTCTAACTTGAACAGTGTGTACCTATTACAATTTGCTTCTAGATAAAGCTGAAAGATACAATATTAAATCTCCTACTACAACCAACTAGACTTAAAAGACAAACAAATGGAACTGGTTTTTCTAGCTGATTCAAGTAGCATTTGTGTCGCACTAGGATTCTGCTTGCAAAATAGCTCTGGGAATTTTGCTTTCATTTCTTGTTTCACTTCTGTCTTTGTGCGTGAAATATTAAGCAAGAATTCTTCAACACTTTATAGAATCAGTTGTTGAGATATGTTGTTCAATTCTAATGCAACTCTTCCTTGGTGGAAGAGTTTGTATTTATCTCAACTTCCTCCTTTTGTTTCTGTCCTCGCTGAACTCGAACTCTAATCTCTTATCAATTTGCAACCTTTTTTCTTTAGAAGACAACTTCGTAGTTCGTGGATAATTCACAATCATGTGCATAGACGGTTCTTGTGTCAATGGGTCTGTTCAGGTATGTTTTCCCTGATGGACCTGGTTCAACTGGGTAGACATTTGTCAATCTTCAAAACCATGCAGTGACTTGGTTGAACAAATTCCCCTTTTTTGATGATGACAAACTCTGTGCTTAACCATGTACAATCTCCAAACACTTTGTATAGTTTTAAGCATTTATCATAGAGAGACCAGGTTCATTAGGTTATAAATATCACAACTATTTGAATTTTAAAAAGCACATATCTTCCCCCTTTTGGCATCATCGAAAAGTTGCAAAATGATAAACTTACCAGAGTTGTTAACAATTACTCATGGCCATTGAGGCAACTGCAGGTGAAAAACATGATTAATCATCAAAAGAAACCAATAAAATGTAAGCTATATAAGAAACTGAGACAAAGTCAATTAACTAAAACAACAGAATTCATTGATTAGAACGCAATTCAAGCACCATACAAAAAATAATTAAAGCAGTCACTACCATGAGCAAAAACAACAAAGAAAACAGAAACATAACACATCCCGAACTGGGCATTGAGAGGGGTTTATGGTGGCACTGGACTCCTAAGGCTGGGAAGGGGCAGATGAGGTTGGGGTAATTTTGGCTTGAAGGAGAGAAAGCATTTGTTGAAGAACACCTTCATTCTTCTCCTTCTCTTTGACTAATTCAACTCTGAGAGCATCTCTCTCAACTTCAACCTCAATAAGGCGAGATTTCAATCGAAGGATCTCAGCATCCTTTATCTCACCTTCCTGCACCAAAGACCTGACTTTGCTATTAACAGGCTGCTTCCTAGATGAACCAGGTTCATCCTCCGAAACATTTACATTGTAGTCACAAGTCAGCAAAGTATTCTTCCCAAAGAAATCCTTAGCAGTAGCCATCTCAGCTTTATTCACAAGAACCTCGAAATGGGCAAACACAACAGTCAAAATAAATCCATATGGTATGGCATGTGCCTTGGCCCCATTCAAAACTCTACCCAAGAGCTGGATAATGAAAGCCGGTCAATTTATCTGCTTACCCCTATACAAGCATTCTATAAGAGTTAAGTCCATGTAGCTGGCAATGTGCCTACGCTCTTGTCTTGATAGCAGGAACTTAATCACAAACTCGAAGAATAACTTGTGATGGGGATTCATTTCACTCTTATACACTGGCCTGGGCTCTGGTTCCTCCTAATTCTCACAAAAGAATCTTGTAATATTCAGAGCAGAGGACATCCCATCAAGACTAGGCCATCTTTGCCTTGTGCAATCCTCGTAGCCCTCAGCAGGGATTTGCAGAATCTCTCCCAGCTCCTTCGCATCAAACGTGATCTGAACCCCTTTAACTGTGGAAGTTACCCTGCCATCCTTGATAATTGCATTGGCCATAAATCCACCAACTCATTCCTTGCCAGCCTGCCTTCAAGGTGAAGAACCATGTCCGTCCACCCTTGAACCTCTAGAGTATTCATCAGGAAGATCATCCATGATTCCTCAAGATCTCTCATCAGCTTTCCCTTAAGAATAGTACGCTTGCCAAACATGGTGAATTTATCAGATTGCTCACCAGACACCTCCTCCTCTCCTCCTCTCCTCCACTCCATTCTTCTTCTTCAACAACCTTCACTTTCTTGGCCTTACACCTGGTCCTTTATGCTGTGGTTGAGGGTGTGGCAGACACAGAAGCTGACTTCTTGGAAGACGTCTTAGCCTTCTTGGGTTTAGGTGTCTCTACCACAACTGGAGCAGGCTTCTCCTCATGATGGACCAGGTCCATCGCATCATCATCAATAGTAACAGCCTCAATAGGCTCTCCAATCTTTGCCTTTCCCTTGGAAGCCTTCTTCTTTTTGCTCTCTCTCAGAGCCCTTTCCAACTCTTCTTCCCCTTGTCGAACATCACTTCTTGTAGCACGAACCTTTGGGGCAGGAGCATCAGTAGATATAGAAACTTTTCTTTTCTTTGGTGGAACTAGGGTAGTAACCTTCTTTGATTTTGAAGT
>ML263424.1:53320-108978 GCA_005239495.1 Nicotiana undulata | reverse complement strand
TCACTCAGCATACCTCACCATCACTCAGCATCAGCCCCTCGGGCAACCTCACGATCACTCATGTCTCCTAATCTCTCATCACTCGGCACTCGCACTCAGTAGGAACCTGCGCTCACTAGGGATGTATAGACTCCGGAGGGGCTCCTACAGCCCAAGCGCTAAAATCAAGCCAAATCATGGCATCAAATCACTCTCAAGCACTCGACCTATCATAAACGTGATGCGGCATGCAGCCCGATCCAATATCATATCCTCACAATCAGGCCATCAGCCTCACTATGTCAGAAACATGCTGCGGCGTGCAGCCCGATCCAATATCATATCCTCACAATCAGGCCCTCAGCCTCACTCAGTCAGGAACATCTCAAAAAGCCACTCGGGCTATCAGTAAAACGGGGTACTCGACCCAAAATAACATTTTATATTTCAAAATAGTGCAGCTAAGACTGAATTTTGAAATCAGTTAAGCATAATATGACTGAGTGTAAATCATAAGTTAACACAGTGAGGAAAAATAGTAAACAACCCCCAATGGGTCTAAACAGGTCGGCACAAGGCCCCAAACATGGCATACAACCAAAGAATACAGTAGTAGTCTTAAAACACAATTTACCATATGATTTTAGAAATAACTACGCAACCCATAGTTGCCACGGGAAGGACCAAGTCCAAGTCCCCAATCAGTGCACGCCACCCACTCGTCATCCAGTGTGTGCGTCACTCCAAAACAGTGAGAAGATGCTAAGTTCGGGGTTTCATACCCTCAGGACAAGATTTAAAGTCATTACTTACCTCAAACCAGCCCGAAAAGCTACTCCACAATACTCTTTCCCCTCGAATCGGCTCCCAAATGCCCCGAGTCTATCAAAATAAGATTTATAACATCAAAATATGCTAGGGAAATGAAACCCAATCGAAAACTATCAAAACTAGGCACATTCCCGAAATTGGCCAAACCCGACCCCGGGCCCATGTCTCAGAACTCGATAAATTTTACACCATATTGATCCTCGTCCTCCCACGAGTCTATACATATCAAGAACATTGAAATCGGAGTCCAAATGACCCCTCAAATCCCTATTTAAAGGTCTCTTAGTCTCAAGCCCTAATTACCCCTTTTGCACTGATTTTCCTTAAGTTTTCACTACTAATTAGGCCTTCAATCACATATAATCGAGTTATGAAGTCAAGAATGGTGGAAAGGTGAACAAGGGTCGCGGATTGGCTTTTTATATACTGCCCAGTTATTTACACTGTGCGATAGCGGAAAAAGGCACGCGATCGCGAAGAACAAAATGCTGCCCATCCAAATTAACCCTACGCGATCTCAGAAACACCTATGCGATCGCGGAAGACAACTTCCCACAACAATGCGATCATGACCAGCTCTATGCGATCGCATAGAGCAATTTCATCACTTCACTTCCACTCCATATTCTTCTACGCGATCGCACTGAACAAGCCTGCCCACCCTATGAGATCACATACCTATTTATGTGATCACATAGAACAAATTCTTACCTGCCTCAACTTTACTCTATGCGATCGCAGCAATTGCCATGCGATCGTGATGAACAAACCATTGTTGCTAAAACACCGGAAAACCAGCAATCTTCCAAAGACCAAAAGTACCCGTTTGAGCATCCGAAATACACCCGAGGCCCCCGGGACCTCAACTAAACCTACCAACACATCCCATATCATCATTCAAACCCAGTTGAGCCTTCAAAACACCAAAAACAACGCAAAAACACCAAAATCACATCAAATTCAAGCCTATGAACTTTGAAATTCCTAAATTCCACCAACGATGCGGAAACCGTCCAAAACACCTCCGATTGACCTAAAATTTTGCACACATATCCATAATGACATTACGAACCTGTTCTAACTTCCAGAATTCTATTCTGACCCCTATAACCTATTTTCCACCGCCGACCGAAAATTGCCAAAAAACCAACTTTCTCCAATTCAAGCCTATTTCTACACCAGACATCGAAATTACATTCCGAACACACCCCTAAGTCCCAAATCACCTAACGAAGCTATACGAGCTATAAAATCCGCATTCCGAGATCGTTTACCAATAAGTCAGCTCTTAGTTGACTTGTCCAACTATAAGGCTACTTTAAGAGACTAAGTGTCTCAATTCTCATTACAACCACTCCGAACTCGAACCATCCGACTCCAATACATATTAAATAGTATAAACAATGCATGACCAATCAGAAACAGAAATAACAGTGCAAATTCTACGGAACGACCGGTCGGGTCGTTACAGTTTTATATTTGAAGTCTTTTAAATATATACTCAATTAATATATTTTCTATCAAGCTTTCTGTATAATATTTAAAACTTAAAATCAACCATTAGAATAAATAACAAAAAAATAATTAAGAATATAACAAGAAAGAGAGAAAAAGATAATTGGATATAGAGAGAAAGAAAAGAAGACTATCATATAATTTCAGTAATTGGAGACAACGCTAAAAATCACAATTAGATATATTTCTTCCTTTATTAAGCTAGCAAACAATATCAATTTTTCAGGAACTTATATTTCTTCTTTAATTGTTATTTTAAACTCAAACACAATTCTTAATAATATTTATGTAGTTTTAAAAAAATGCATATCCATTGATCTGAGGTACACGCTTTTCTACTATTTAAAAATAGATTTTACATTAGATAAAATTATAATTATAATCTAACTATTTTTTTTAATATTTAGAACTTTAAAATTAACTAATTTTATTTATTATGTACTGTCACGACCCGATTTACCCTCCGAAAGGTATTGTGACGGTACTTAGTCTCTACGACTAGGTAATCCTAATGCACGGAAAACATTTGTACTAAAATAAATAAAAGCAAAATGAAGAACACAAACGACATAACATAGCTGCTCCACATATACAATTATATCTCTCCCAAGACCCGAAATGTCACATTTTTCACAAGCTCTGTATCAAAAGTAAATCTATACAACGAAGTAGTGGAAATATGAAAGATGTCTATGCCTATACTAGAGTAGAAGGGGACTCCTGGGATTCTGCTGACGCGGCCGAATTCCCTCGTGGTCTCCTGGCAGCTGCTAAAGCGACTCCTAGCCACGGCACTAGGAGCTGATACCTGGATCTGCACATGGAAAACATGCGCAGGAAAGGGCATGAGTACTCCACAATTGGTACCCCAGTAAGTGCCAAGCCTAACCCCAGTCAAGTAGTGACGAGGTCAGGTCAAGGATCTACTGGATTTTATAGTAAAACAGTCTAAAAATTTATCAGAGAGAATTAATAAGCTAAGTAAAAAATAGTAGAAACAATAAGCTGGAAGAAAATAGTAAAAGGGAGCCCTCCGCTCAGCACAACGTATCTCAGAGTAGCAGATATGCAATGCAGTACAGGGAGAAATCTCCCGGAATCTAGTCCGTAGTCCCAATTTAAATATGCAATGCAGTACAGGGGGAAAGCTCCGGAATCTCGTCCGTAGTCCCAATTTAAATATGCGATGCAGTACAGGGGGAAAGCTACCGGAATCTAGTTTGTAGTCCCAATTGAAATATGCAATGCGAATAAATACCGGATACCGTTTATCTAACAGTTCAGGAAGAATAGCAGGCAAGAATACGTATAAAACTACCTAATCATGGTGCACATAGTGACAATTAAGGGAAACTCAAGTAAACAGGTAGAAATGCTTCTTTCTAGGCTAAACTACTCAGTTAGTGCAAGAAACAGTGAAATATGAATGAAATGATTTATGTCATGGAAGAAAAATGGAGTTCGAGCAACAATGGCCCATGTATGTACTCGTCACCTCACGTACACGATGCCCAAACAACAAAAACGGTATCAAAACAACCTAAGGGGAAGTCCCCAACACAGAGTTAGGCAAGCCACTTACCTCGACTGCGCTAATCAACTCAATACCACACTCTTGCCACGAGTATCCGGCTCCAAATGGCTCAAATCTATTCCATTCGATTGCATAATGTAAATATCACTTTAAGGAATCAAAATATCTATTAAGTTCGAAGCTAATACGCGAAATTTGGAAAATTGCCCAAAAAGTCCCCTGGGCCCACGTCTTGGAATCGGATAAAAATTATAAATTATGGACACCCATTCACTCACGAGTCTAACCATAAAGAATTACTCAAATCGGATATCAAAATCCCGTTCAAAACTCAAGAATTTAGCCTAGGGACTCTATCCAAATTTCCCCCAATTTTCACCATAAATTCGAATTTAAAGGGAAGATTTAAGAGTATAATCATGGAAATTAGTCGAAATCGAATAGAAATCACTTACCCAAGTTGCCCAGGTGCAAATCTCCCCAAAAATCGCACTTCCCGAGCTCTCAAGTTCAAAAATGTGAAAAATGGCTTAAACCTCCGATTTGGGTTTTTAATATTTAGCCCAGGTGAAATATACAGTGCGATCGCGACACTACTGATGCGATCGCATAGGGTAAGGCACACGCTCTCAAAATGTTGCACTACGCAATCGTGAAAGTACACATGCGATCGCGATTCACACCTGGCAGTGACCCTACGCGTTCGCACTCGAGACCCCACGCGAACGTACAAACCAAACTTCCCCGGCCCAGCCCAGTAAGTCTACGCGACCGCAACCTTCGCTATGCGATCGCATATAACAATCCTGCTGGCCCAAAATCCACTCTACGTGATCACGGTTCCTCACACGTGATCGCATTGAACAAAAGACTGCTGCTATGAAAACCAGAAAAGCAACAAACACTTTTAGGCCAAAAATGCCCATTTGAGCATCCGAAACACACCCGAGGCCTCCGGGACCTCAACCAAACCTACCAACCAATCCTACTGCCTCACTCAAACTTAGTTGAGCCATCAAAACACATCCCATAACATCAAAATCACCAATTATGCATTGATTCAAGCCTAAGAACTTATGAAATTTCTAAATTTCACAACCGATGCCGAAACACGTCAAAACTAGTCCGAAAGACCTCAAATTTGACACACAGGTCATAAATGACACTAGAGAACTATATCCACTCTCAGAATTCCATTCCGAGCCCGATATCAAAATTTCACCTATCGGCTGAAATTGCCGAAATTCCAACTTTCGCCAATTCAAGCCTAAATCTACCACATACCTCGAAAACACATTCCGAACACACTCCTAACTCCGAAATCACCCGACGGAGCTAACGGAGTCGACGGAATTCCATTTCGGATCCGTATTCACATTTAAGGGCTATGTGTCCAGAATCCCTCCGAATTTCACCACTCAACGTTCTGACAAGTCCCAAAAGCAGAAATAGACACGGGGCAAAAATATCAGGGAATTGGGGAACTAACTCTCAAAACGACCGACCGGGTCGTTACATTCTCCCCCTATTAAGAAAATCGTTCGTCCTCGAACGAATATAGAGACATACCTGAAGTTGTGAAGAGATGAGGGTACTGCCTGCCGTTGATACCCAATTTTTCCTCAAAATATTTTTAATTTGCATATATACCTTCAAAGTCATTCTTTCATAGCAATTGGTATTTTTTATAATTTTCCTATATTTTTATTAATTTATCCAGCATTTTATCTCCAATAATTAATTACAAAATTGCATTACAAATAATTTCAAAAGAATTTCTTTATTTTATTTATTATTTTTGGTCCTATTAAGACCAAATTCTTTCACAATTAGCCAAATTGGCACCCTTTGGCCATAATTGCAAAAACTTTGCAATTATAGCGTAATCATATGTTTTATACTATTTTTTATCCAATAATTAGTCATTTTATATTTCAAATACTAATTAATCATTTTAATTCATTTTCTAAGCATCAATTTCATTTTATACAATTATTAGCTATTTTTTATAAATTGTTTATCTAATTTAATTAGGTATTTAACATCTAGCCCCTTTATTTCAATTATAGCCTAAATTGATCTGATTCCTAACCCAATTGAATTAACCCAATAGACCCCAAGACCAAACCTACATCTACCCAGCCCAATCCGGATCCCATCCTGACCGTTGATCAAAATTGATCAACGGTCCGGATTTAACCTTCCATAATTAAACCTATGACTACCCCCCTTCTCCCTCCCATTTTCACTCCGTTACTCTGCCGTCTCATCTCTCTCTAAACGCCCCACCTGCTGAGCCTATCTCCCCCTTCCCTGCCCGTCGCCTTGCCGGAATCTATGGTGGCTTCACCACCCCAGCCTCATGGCTCCCTCCTTGAACGCGTGTCAATGCTTTTGAAGCCCTCAAGTGAACCAAAGGAGGTTCGCTCACCTACTATGATCTCATGCCATTTTTCCCGGCCATCCATGGCCGTCCGAGTAAGATCTTACCACTTTCTGGTTAAAATCAGTGACTTTTGAGTTTTCTTCTCCTTCTCTCTGAGTTCCCTCTTTGAAACCCTAACTTCTAAATTTTCCGATTCTTTTAGATCTATAACAGATCTAGACATATTATAAGTTCTTTCCATGTTTTCTCTAAAGATTTTTCAGTTTCCCAAATGATTCTTCATTTTTAAACTAGGGTTTTTAAAATCCTTTTCAAAAAAGTCTTCTTTCTAATTTCTTAGCATTATTTTTATGCTTTTTACCATGTTTTAACATTACTTGAGATTTTTCCTTTGTTCGATTCATTTGTAATTAAAAACCCCAAATTTCTTTGTTCAATCTGTGAATCCGAGTTTATTTGCAATATTATTTTTACCTGTTCTAGTATGACTGCTTTGCTTTCGTGAGTACTCTGTGATTTCTGGTGTTATTTGCTCTAGACTTGCCATTAGGGTTTCTGATGCTTCTTATTCTGTCTATTCTGCTAAATCATTAATGATTCTATGTGAATCCCTAATTTGTGTGATTAGGGTTTCTGACTTTGTCTAATGTGTGTTATTCTGTTTAAATTAATATTGTTTTACCACTTTGAATCTTTGAATAATTATGATTAGTACTTTACCGATTTTTACACAATATTCTCCACTGATTTTGAGTATTTCCTTACGTGTGTGATATTCTCCTTGATTGATACTGATTCTCTGTGATTTGAATCTCACTCGAGATTTTCTTGCTGATTACCAGAATTTCCTGCCTTATTTCTATGAATAATTTTTTCAAATTAATTCTTACATGCTTTCCTTAATTAGAGTATTCTGAACTTAACCTCTATTACATGTCTTATACTTTGCTGAAGTTATTTCCTTATGTGTTGAAATCAGCTCTTACACAATTTGCTTTAATTATATTATTATCGTCTATTACCGTTTAAACAATGACTCCTTAATTAAAGGGAGTACTTACATTAATTTGATTCTAATTGGAGTTTACTTCCATAATTGTGCTGAACTATTATTTGTTACCATTTTTCTGCCTGTTTAAGAACTATATATACTCTACTATTTCATTATCAAAACAGACGAACATACATTGTTCAACTCTCTCTTACACACACACATACTCTCACTGTTCTTCTTCTGATTACTTGCTATTATCAGTCGGATGCAAGCCAAGACTGATTATTCTACCCTTTAAGTTCTTTATGCTGTGTTTGACATCTCTTATCTGGTATGTCCTAATTACAATTCGAGTTTCAAAAACAACATGTTTTCTCTTAGTGTTTCAATTCGCCCTGTTTATGATATGTTTCTACTCATGGTTTTGCTGTGATTTTTGCACTTAACTTGATTACACTGTTATCCATTTTACATGTTATGTATCCCCCCCTCCATTTTTAGACTCAACATCTTTATTACCCCTTTTTTGCATGTTTCAATGTGATTCTGCCCCACTTCTGTCTTCTTTGATTCCTGGCACACAAATATCTGCAATATATGTTACTTTATCTCTATGTAGTCCTGAACCTACGCCGAACGTATGTGTGACTCTGTCACTGTGTGTTTTCCCTATATGCTTCATACATATCCCCAAGCCCTTATTCCCCTACTTGTGATTGTTAAACCTGTTCTGGTTCTTGTCTCTTGTCCTATGTATACTGTTGTGATTGTGAGACTCTGATTGCCTTACCCTCTTCTCTTTCAAACTGTTTTCACTAAAGTAAACCTCTTCTATTGTTCTTCAAAGCTTATTTCAAACCAGTCTATTTTCAAAAGTTGTTCTCCTACTTAATCTTTTCAAAACTATGTCAAGCACTCTCACTATACTCTTAGAAACTTAGGTTTTGCCCCTCTTATGTGTGACTGCTTTGGGATCCCTATGAGACCCCTCTGAACTTTGATACATTAGAGATGGAATTTCCACACTGCACTTACTCATTATAGTCATGAAAATTTGGGTAAGCACTGCCCGGGATCCCTTGAGGTCCTTAGGAAACTCTGACACACCCGAATTATGTAAATGGCTGTGAAATGTTGGCATTGAGAATTCTGGAGATCTTGGACCTATTGGTAGGCTCCCTATAGTATAACTTCTTATTTATTTATTTATTTATGTAATTCATGCAAATGGTCTGTAATAATTATTTGTAAACAACTATTGGGGACGGCTAATGAAAAGGGAAAGGGTAACTATGCATGCCAAAGGGTAGAAATCATGTCCTTTGGTTTACATTTCCTGTTTGTGCAATAGAACTCATGTTTAGGATTAACATGTGCAAATCATATCATACATTAGAAATCATGCTCTTTAGGCTTTATGAACACCGTTTCAGCATCTTATTTCAGTACTATCACGTATCACTTAGGCATCTTGTTCTAGGGTAAACATATTAATACGGATTATTGTTTATGCAATCATGTCTCATCATTCTATGCACACTTAGATACCCTATTCTAGGATAAACAACATTAACAAACTATCACCTGCGTATATTCTGAAACCCTGCCTAATGTTATAACTATTATGCATTTATAAATCCTGCCTAGGAATTCTGCATCATTCTACATCTCTACCTATGCATTAGATATCATGTTATAGGATCTTATTTGTTCAATTATACCTAGGTTAACTACCGAGGCATGAAAAAGGCATAAAACAACTTTACTCAGCTTCTCTAAAACAGCTGGCAATAATTCTGTGCTTTGCAACACCTAGAACAACATGTTTAGGTAACAATTTACAACAATTTCTCTAATAATTGTAGAAGTTATTATACGCTGTCCCACGCCTAGGCAAGCCTTAGGTAATTAAATTGTTAAGATTGGAAATCTGCCTCCTTGTGCATGCTGCCCAATTTCTAACAGGTTATAAAATCAGTAGGCAAACTGATTAGGACCCATTTCTGAGTCATAAAACAAGTCTGCATATCTGCTCATGTTCTGAACTCACCTAGACACCATGTCTTAGGGTTCTAATTAACAGTACTGCCCGTAATTGTGTTTGAGTCGTGCTGTCTATTTGCATTATCTGTGGAGGTGAATTTGAGCCTCTTATCTGCTCTTCTTTGTTCCTATTTGCTGCAGTCCTATATGTTTTGCTTGTCGCCTTAGTATTTTTTCTTTAAACTTGAGGGTCTGCCTAGAATTGCCCTATAGGTAGAGGTCCTAAACTTCTCCAGGGCCATTAAGAAGGGACGGGTAACAGCACGCGATAGAGGTCGCTGACCAACACTCACTTTAATAACTGCTAAGGGGTGGGAAGGGTAGATATGGATATGATGACCGGTGCGCTAATGCCACGTGTAGCCCCTCTTTGAGGAGTGATTACTAGGTATCGTACTGATGTGATCCATATGAAATACAACCTAGGACTCCCCTATCCTTATACAGGTTTAGATTATAATTCTTTCAAAACATTACTTAGATATTAAATATTTCAAACTCTTGTGACACATGTGTGCTTAGACTACGAATCTTTCAAAACTCTTTACTTGTTTAAACATTAATTTCCTATTTACTACTTCCTTAACTTCACAAAGCTGTTTGGCCGGGAACTATAGTTGTGGACTCTGAAGGGTGCCTAACACCTTCCCCTTGGAGTAATTTCAAGCCCTTACCCTTTATCTGGTTGTCTAAATCTTGTTTGTAAATGACCCTAATGAGGTGCCCTAACGCACCTTAATTCGTTAGGTGGCGAATGTTTAACCAAAGAATAAGATTCTTTGACCAAAGCTATTTTAGGTTAAACTCGGGTTACTGATAATCGAAAAGAGAATAAAATAATAAGTAAAGGAACAATAGATTGATAGCAATATGCGATAAGTAAAATAGTTTGTATTCGAGAGTTCAGATGTCTTGTTTGTTACATTTTCCTCCCTTTTATAGGGAGATTCTCCTAGTACAACGTTTGGATTCCGGTAATGATGGCTCATTAATACATTAATGAGGTGTTACAATGGTGAATCGTAACTGTTATTTTAGGAGTTACATAACGTATATGACATTAACTGTTGATCTTAGAATCTGCCCATTATTGTGTCCAGATTCGTCATGGCCGTGTCTCTTCTTCTTCATTAGGTTTTCCGTGGCTGATATACTCGTGGTTGATAAATCAGTTATGTGCCTGTTGAGTTAATCTTGTACCAGCCCGTTGCTTTGTCTAGATTCACTTCAATCGTGTCTCCTCCTCGTGGCTATTATATGAAAGAGTATACTAACCATATCTCTTTTATCCCGTGCCTCCGTGTATCTTTGCATCCACATGTGCTTTTTTCTTTGGTCCACATAGTTGGCTGAGTCATCCAGATTCTGGCTACGTGTGAAGCTATTTTTTACCAATACAGATAGTCCCCCCACTTGCCATGTATTTGGCGTATAATACTTGGTTCCGAGACATTGTATCCTTTATTGAACGCATTCATCGTACATTATTTCTATTTAATGCTTCTTCCACGTGTTTGTCCTTGATTGGTTTTGCAACAACTTGGCGCTTTTTTGGGCTTTTTGCAGTTGCATCAGTTTTTAAGTGACACTCTTAATTATGACTTTCATTCATTACTTTTCCATGCTTTGACGGTTGCCATTAGGTATAAATAATCGTCTTCTTTCTTTCTCTTTCACGAAACACTTCTATAATTTGATTTTTCCTTGGTGAAGAAATTTTCCTTAGCTTGCATAAATATGTCTTCATCTGGTCGACCTAAAAAGGTTATCAATGTTGAAACTTTGGCGTCTTCTTCTTCTGCTCCATCTAGGAGCCGGAGAGGTGGCCGATTGAGGAGTTTAGGATCTGTTTCCACTAGAGGTTTTTCATCTCCTTTAGTTTCTCCTTCAGCTAGTAGATCTTTATTTTCTCCCAGAGGTAGATCCTCTCATTTTGTTTCTAAGGACAAGGATGATATTCGTGAACCTAGAGTTGACGAAATCATGCCTGCCGAGATAGTTTTTCCAGAAGTAAATTCTTCCATCGCCGAACAAGCTTCTTCTTTAGATAGTGTAGAGAAATACGCTACCATTGTGACAGTAGGTCATATTCCTGTCGTTCGTAAGGAATGCTCCTAGGATTCTAACATTCCCATTCTTGGGCCAAGTAATACCCAAATAATCACGTCTTACAAGACGGGTTTTTCTTATGTCTATACTTACCTTTTCACATTAGGATTTCAGCCTCCTGTTGACCCTGTTATCATAGAATTTTGCCATTTTTTCAATATTTGCCTAGGAAGGTTTGGTCCCTTAGTATGGCGTGTTGTTGCTTGTCTAAGATTTTTGGCCTCAAAGGTTTCCGTTCCTTTCACTTTTCATCATCTGATGCATTTGTATTCACCTGCTCCGTTTCGTCAAGGGATTTTTACTCTAACTGCTCGGAGTAAGAGAGTTTTAGTAACCCCGAATGATGATAAAGACAGAGGTTGGTTCCTGAGGTATGTTGCTGTTCCCACTGCTGTTCTAGTGGGTGAAAATAATCTTCCCTTCCCTGAGAAGTGGAACCGTGCACGTAAGTACTTTGGTTCGCACCTGTCTTCTTTAAATAAAGTTGTATTATGTTTTTAGCACCGCATTTGTTTTCCTCTTGTTTTCAGCAACTATGAAAATTTCTCGAGAATGTCTCCGATATTCGTAGTTGGGTAGAAAGAATGTTAACTACTGCTCCTGCCGAGGAAAGATCCTGGAAGTACTTTTCCACAAAGTATAAATGGATTGTCAAGACTCATGGTAAGTAGAATTTTTTCTCTTTTCTTTCCTTATCTAAATTTTGTTTAATTCTTTCTCTTTTTTGATAGGGTTTTCTGCCCGTGGGGCATCTTCATCGCTTTCGAAGATGTCGTTATCTCACGCCCAGAATGTCTTAGCTGGTGCTTCAAAAATAAAGGTTCAAGGTTCTAGCTTTGGAGGAGAAGATGAGGATGAAGAAGAGTGTGCTTTAGTGCACCGGGCAAGAAGAAGGGGGATAATTTCTGATGATGAGTCTACTCCCGCGCCTCTTTCTTCTGCGTTGGCAATCATGCCTTCTTCTTCTCGTGATCAATCCCAGTACCCAACTCGAGATCCTGTCGAGCGTTTACTTCATGAAGGTTTTGAAATGGATCCTGATGATGTTCCCCTGTCTACCATCTATCCAGGTTTTGCTGCCGTTCCTGCTCCTCACTCTATGGATGTTGTTCCTCCTCCCATACCTGTTATTTCTTTAGTTTCTTTTCCGTCCGTCTCTATCGAAGTGCCCGTGACTTCTTTAGCTTCTGGTCCCTTTCTCTTTTCTGCTGTCCCTTCCGTCCCTGTTTCCGTGCCTTTTGTTATAGAAGAAGGGTCTTCCAGCAGGGAGATGAGAAGAGTTACAATTGAGGCTCCAGCTGGTGGAAGCCTCTTCAAGAAAACTGGTGAGCCAGAGGTATGGCTTAAGCCTTTCATTAGCTCTGAGGAGAGGGCCAAGCTTGATAGCCACGCAACTCTTACTTGGGCCAATGAGGTGGTGCACAACTCCTTAAAGGTATGTACTTTGGAAGAACTTTTGCACACATGTTGTTCTTTAATTAACAGTTTAACACATTTGATTGTTTTACTGTTTTTGCAGACGCACCTTATTGGTTTGGAGCTTATGAAGAGAGTTTCCAATTATGAAAATGAGTTGAAAGTGTTCCGTGGGCTCGATGATATTAAAGCACAGTACGACAGTCTTCGAATAGAGATTAGAGCTTTATAGGATGAGAGAGATACCTTGAGGGAGCAATTGAAGGTTGTTAAGGCAGAGCTGGCGATAGAGAATGCTTCTTTTAGCCAGATCAATAAGGATAAAGATGTTCTTGAGTCTTCATTTGCTGAACAACTGTCAAAAGCTACAGAAGAAATCCGGCACTTGAAGCACATGTTGGGGGAGAAAGAGGAACATTCTGGTGAACTAGTGCGTAATCTCTCCCAAGTTCAAGAGGATCTCCGTGAAGCTCAGATGAAGGTTCAGACTTTGGAGGAATCAATTTCATCTCTAAAGGTTGCCTTGGAAGCCACTGAGACTGAGAATGATAATTTGAAGGGCAAGATTCAGGCGTGGTCAAGGGACTATGATGACCTTGAAGAATCAACGGCTGGTGACGTGAGTAGGGCATATATGAGTGCTCGCCATGATACATTGTTGGAAATGAGTCGAGAAGGATTTGACCTTGATGCTGAGATTGCAAAATCTAGGGAAGCTATGGAGAAGACTCAACAAGATTTTGATCACTCTCCAGCTGATGAAGCCCAGGAAGAAGCGGACGATTCTTCAGAAGAAGCTGGTTCCCCTCTTCCTCCTGGAGAATGAAGACTTTTAGTCACCCTTGTTATTTATTTATTTATTTATTGGATTGGTGTAATTACTCCCAGCTCCATCGCGAGTAAATGTTTAAACTTCTAAAGTCCCCAATTGACAATTTAGGGGCAAAAAATGTATATATCTATGCGGCTAAGTACTAGTTTAGTACTTAGTCTTTAACTTAGCCGCTTTTATATAAATATTTTTGAGACTTTTTGTTATGAGTTTGAGTCTTACTCTTTACTCAAGTCTGTTGATTTGTGTTTCTTTTGTGAGGTTTCTGTTCGTACCTCTAAGCTTTCTTTGCATAAAGATGCGTGCTTTACTTTGAACCCTTTTATGATGGGTGTAGTATAAGCTTTTTAGCCTCTGTTTATAAGAGGCTTTGTTTATGAATTTGGGCCTTTTTAATGTTTTAATGAAGAAGACGTCTCGACTTCATTGAAAATGCAATAGAGTGATAGGAAATTTTCACATGTTTAAGAATGTTTTTGTGAGAAGTTTTTGCTTGAACTTTCACAACATTTTACATGTGTTATGTTTGTCATCTAAAACTCATGTTGCAAATGTTTTATTTTAACAGATTTGATAATCACTTGTATTTCGTAACTGTTTTTAATAGATAACAGTTTTTTTGAGTTAATACAAGGAAGTAACTGTTTTTAATTAGTAACAGTTTTTGTAAGTATTGGGTTTTTCCCATGACTATTTTATTTGCAACAGTTGTAAATACGAGAGAAATGTATTGCAATCCGTAACTGTTTTATTTGATAACAATTTTGAGAATATATACAAGGGTTTTGATCTTTCATCCGTAACTGTTTTTGATGTAACAGTTTTTTTGTATAAGAGATGTACATTTCTTCTTCGTAGCTAATATTTTTCCTTCTAACCGGAACATGGTTTGTGGGTTTTCAGAGTAGGCTTTCGTGCCTTCTAACCTGAACATGGTTCGAGGGTTTTCAGAGTAGGCTTTCGTAATTCTTGTGCCGGAGTTTTCAGTTCTTTTGCTCGTATCACTTGACTTGTTGGGTGAATGGTTCTTTTAGGCTCGAGCATTCTGACTTCTAGTAGTCTTTTGCTTCATTTTGGCCTTCCATATTATATAGTCCCCCAAGTGTTTGAGCGTTGAAGAATGAGATCTCGAGCACTTGATTATTCCTTCTTTGTGGTCCTTTCCCTGATAAAGGAAAACATTCCGGACTCGAAGGTATATACTCTTTTTAGATGATGACTGCTTAACCCTTTAAAATATCCATCAGAAAGTGTAACCCTAGACTGGGAATTGTGTTATTTCCTCGCGTCTTTGCAGGTCTAATGTCATGATCTGGTGATGGGTTAGTTTTTTGCCTATCGTCTAAAAAAGTTAGTAAAGTTTAAATATTCAAAGATAAAATCGATCATGCGATACCTGAACAGGGGTACTTCTTTTTCTTAGAAGTAGTACTTCTTCAGGTGGATGGCGTTCCCGCTCGTTGGTAGAATCCTGCCGTCCATGGCTTCCAACTTGTACGCACCTTTTCCTGCTATGCCTCGTACCTTATAGGGACCTTCCCAGTTTGGATTTAGTTTACCAGCTCCTGCTTCTTTTGTTGACTGGAAGACCTTTTTAAGTACAAAGTCCCCAATTTTGAAATATCTGAGATGAGTTTTGAGGTTGTAGTATCGTTCTATGATTTACTTTTGAGTTGCCATCCGTATTAAGGCCGCATCTCTTCGTGACTCGAGCATGTCTGAATTGATTTGGAGTTCAACATCATTCATGTTTTCCGTAGCTGTCGTCACTCTCAGACTTGGTTCGCCAATTTCTACGGGTATTAATGCCTCTGAGCCATAAACGAGTGTGAAAGGACTTTCTCCAGTAGCTGTTTTTGATGTAGTTCTGTATGCCTATAACTCCGCAGGTAATTCGTCGGGCCAATTACCTTTGACTCTGTCTAACCGCTTCTTTATATTGTTGATGATGATTTTGTTCGTTGATTCTGCTTGTTCATTAGCTAGGGGATGATATGGTGTTGATGCGATCCGTTTGATTTTCCAGCTGTCAAAGAATTATGTGATTTGAGAGCCTATAAATTGTGGGCCATTATCACACACGATCTCCTTTGGAATTCCGAACCGGCATATTATATTTCTCCATAAGAAACTCTTAACCTCTTTCTCCCGCACTTTTTTGAATGCTTCTGCTTCTACCCATTTTGTGAAGTAATCAGTAAGTACAAGTAGGAATCGTACCTAACGTTTAGCTGGGGGAAGAGGTTCTACTATATCCATTCCTCATTTCATGAAGGGCCATGGTGATATAATAAAATGTAACAATTCTGCTGGTCGGTGCATATTATTGGCGTACCGCTAACATTTGTCACATTTTGATATGAAATTCTCTGCGTCTTCTTCCATCTTAGGCCAGTAGTATCCTGCTCTGATTAAGGTTTTTACCAAAGATCTTGCACCTGCGTGATTTCCACAGTGGCCCTCATGGACTTCTCTTATCACAAACTTTGTCTGGTTAGGTCCAAGGCACTTTAGCTAGGGGTCCTCCAAATATTTTGCAGTACAAGGTGCTGTGAACTAGACAGTATCTCACTGCTTTGCGACAGAGCGCTTGAGCTGCTTTTTTGTCCTCAGGCACGGTACCATTCTGCAAAAAGTTAAGAATTTCGTTTCTCCAATCCCAAGTTAAATTATTGAAAGATACCTCATTCTTGTTTTGATCGATTGTTGAATGAAAGAGGTGTACGACGATAGTGTTGTATTTATTGGTTACGTCAGTAACTACTGCGAGGTTGGCCAATGCATCTGCTTCAGCATTTTCTTCTCTAGGTATTTGTATTATTTTCCACATTTTGAACTGTCTCACAAGTTCTCTTGCCTTTTCTAGGTAATGTTGCATTCGAGTTTCCCTAGCGATGTAAGTCCCCTGTATTTGGTTTACCACCAGTTGTGAATCGCTGTTGATTTCGATTTGTTCAATTGACAACTCTCGTGCTAATTCTAAACCTGCAATAACAGCCTCGTACTCTGCTTTATTGTTAGTTATTGGATAGCATTTGATTGCTTGTCGTATCTTTTCACCTGTGGGTGATATTAGTACAATACCTAATCCTGCTCCATTTATATTAGAGAGCCATCTGTAAATAGGGTCCACTGACCTGGGTTTGTACCATTGAAGAGTTGTAATTCTTTTTCTACTTCAAGAGTAATATTACTGCTAAAGTCAACTACAAAGTCGGCCAATATTTTTGACTTAATTGCAGTTCTAGGTTGATATGTTATATCATGCTCACTTAATTCTATGGCCCATTTGGCTAATCTCCCTGACAGTTCCTGTTTATGCAAAATATTCCTTAAAGGATATGAAGTTACGACAGTAATTTGATGACATTGAAAATAAGGACGCAATTTTCTTGATGCCATTATTAATGCTAAAGCTAATTTTTCTAGATGTGGATATCTAGTCTCAGCATCTAGTAAAGTTTTGTTTACATAATAAATGGGGGATCGTTTACCTCTTTCTTCTCTTACCAGTACTGCACTTACGGCAATTTCTGAGATAGCCAGGTAGATGTATAATTTTTCCCCTTCCTTTGGCTTTGATAGCAACGGTGGTTTTGACAAGTAAACCTTCAAGTCTTTTAAAGCCTGTTGACATTCTTCAGTCCATTCTAACTGATTTTGCTTTTTAAGAACTGCAAAGAATTTAAAGCTTTTTTCGGAAGACTTAGAAATAAATCTCCCTAGGGCTGCTATTCTTCCTGTCAATCTTTGGACTTCTTTTTTATTTCTCAAGATTTTAGGTATTTCTTCTCTAGCTTTTATCTGTGCTGGATTTACCTCTTTTCCTCTGTTAGACACAAGGAATCCCAAAAACTTATCAGATTATACTCCGAAGGCACATTTTTCCGAGTTGAGTTTCATATTGTACCTGCGCAAGATATCAAAAGTGATAGAGAGATGTTGTAGATGATCTACTTCTTGTGTTGATTTTACAAGCATATCATCAATGTAAACCTCCATTGTTTTGCCCAAATGTTCTTGGAACATTGTTGTCACTAATCTTTGATAAGTGGCACCTGCATTGTTTAATCGAAAAGGCATAACATTATAGCAATAGGTCCCCCAGTTAGTAATGAAGGAAGTCTTTTCTTCATCCAAGGGGTCCATTTTGATTTGGTTATAACCAGAATATGCATCTAAAAAGCTTAACAATTCATGACCTGCGGTTGCATCGATCATTTGATCTATATGAGGCAAGGGAAATGAATCTTTGGGACATGATTTATTTAAATTAGTATAATCGACACATACCCTCCATTTGCCGTTTTTTTATGTACCACTACTGTGTTAGCTAGCCAGTCAGGATACCTTATCTCCCGTATTGAACCTATATTTAAAAGATTTTGGACTTCTTCATCGATCACTTGATTTTTAAAAGGTCTTTGCTTTCGTTTCTTTTGTTTAACAGGTACGAATGATGGATCTTCGTTTAATTTGTGAGTCATCACTTCTGGTAGGATACCTGTCATATCCGAGTGGGACCATGCAAAACAATCCTCATTAGCCTTTAAATAATGAACTAACATACCTTTTTGTTCTGGAGTTAATCTTTCCAACAATTTTATGCCAATGTAAAGTTTCCTTTCGGGCTTTTGTTCAGAGATGGGAACAACCTCGAGTTCTTCAGCAGTTGTTTTGATATGTTCTTCTTCTTCTTCTGGTTCACAAATGAAATCTGGTCTGGAGTCTATGTCCGCATGTTCTGGCTCATTCTTGATGATTACAGGATTTGTTTCGTCATAGTCCTCTTCCGTACCTATTGGAATATCTATTTCTTTGGTACGTAGCTGATCCGAAGTTTGTTCCATACCTGTTTGTTGATGAGCCTTTGTTTGACAATTCGTCGTTTATTTCGCATCGTTTTTGTTGTTAAGATTTATTGAATTAATATTCCCGAGGTTTGCTGA
Organism: Nicotiana undulata; assembly: GCA_005239495.1. NCBI lineage: Eukaryota > Viridiplantae > Streptophyta > Magnoliopsida > Solanales > Solanaceae > Nicotiana > Nicotiana undulata. The sequence continues at coordinate 90,390 of ML263424.1, read as the reverse complement.
TCACCCCTGATTTGCCTTATTCCCCATTTGGAAGGGAATTTTTATCACTTGATGTAAAGTAGATGGGCCTGCTTTCATGTTATGAATCCATGGCCTTCCTAGGATGACGTTGTAAGCCATTTCTGTATTAATGACTTGGATCTTTGCATTTTTGACGACTCCTTCAGCGTAAGTATTGAGTTCGATCTCACCTTTAGTTATCACTGTTGAATTGTCGAACCCAGATATGGCTCGAACCTTTGGAATCATTTTGTTTTCTACTAGCATTTCTTCCATGACTTGCATCAAAATAATATTGACTGATCTGCCTGGATCAATAAACACCCTTTTAACGTTAGTGTCATGAATGAGTAAGGATATTACCAGCGCGTCATTGTGTGGAAGTATTAATCCACCAAAATCTCATCATCAAAAGATATTTGATCTTCCCTCGTTTCTTCTCGAACTCGCTTTCCGTGGGTGCTCGTGACTTTTGATGTTAGTTGGCAGACTATCCCGTGTACTTCTTCTCCTCCATGTATGACATTGACAGTCCGTTTTGGGGAGGGTGGTTTTGGTGGCTCCTGCCTGTTCTTCATATATGCTTGTTTACCTTTATCACTAAACAAGTTTGTTAAATAGCCCTGTTTTAATAGATGTTCTACTTCACCTTGTAAAAATCTGCAATCTGTTGTTCTATGGACGTGATCATTGTGGAATTCACACCACTGATCGAGGTTCCTCCTGTTAGGATTAGAACACATTTCTTTCGGACATTTAACTTTGTACCCCATACCTCTCAGTATTGAGACGAGCTCAGTGCTGCTTACATTAAAGCTATGGTCTCCAATTCGGGTAATACCCCGAGATCGTTCATCTCGATCTCTCCTGGATCTAGCTGAGGATGAGTTTGTGTCTCTTCCCGAAGGTCTTGTATTTCCGAACCTGGGACGTAGGTCACGTCCTGAGGGTTCTAAGTAAGGATCATACCTGTTTTTACCTGACCTTTTCTCTGATTTTGGGCGTCTTGTTCTGGGGTATTCCTTATCTTTTGATCGTGCAATTATATCCTCTTCAATCCTGAGTTTAGTACTGTACCTGTTGTACACATCATTCCATGTCGTGGCTGGGAATTATCTTAAACTCTCTTTGAGTCGCCTCGTGGCTTCTAAGCTTTTCTCGTTCAAGTTACTTGTGAATGCCATGGCTGCCCAGTTTTCAGGCACCGTCGGTAGTTGCATTCTTTCTCATTGGAATCTATCTACAAACTCACGGAGCAATTCCTTGTCTCCCTGCTTTATCTTGAATATATCTTCCATTCGTTTTTCAACTTTTTGTGCACCAGAGTGTGCTTTTATAAACGAATCTGCAAGTTCAGCAAAAGAATCTATAGAGTTTTCAGGGAGAAGAGAATACCAGGTTAAGGCTCCTTTCGTGAGTGTTTCTCTGAATTTCTTGACAAGAACTGGTTCTATTTGCTCTTTTGTTAAATCATTGCGTTTTACTCCAGTGGTGAAAGTAGTCACGTGATCACGTGGTTGTTCCATCGTATTTGGGAACATCAGGCATTCTAAACTTCTTGGGTATAGGTAATGGAGCTGCACTTGGCTTCCAAGGTTGTTGAGAATACCTATCCACATCGATTCCTTTGATAATAGGCGGAACACCAGGGATTTGCTCGATACGATCGTTCTGTTCTTTCATTTGCTTCTGCATGGTTAGTAATAAATTTTGTAATTCCGAATTATTAGTCGTACCTGGTCGTGTTTCAAGAGGTGTATTGAGAGTTTCATCCCTGGTTAAATTTGTTAACCCCGCTTGCAGATCCTCTACTACAATTGTATTATTCGGAGGCAGTGTTGGTGGTACTGGAGGTACTTGTGGTAATCCTCTTGCAAACTCCTGCAAAGCCTTCCCCACGTATTCGGCAATCATTTTCCTTATTTGATCTGGCTCCACTGGTTGATCGTTATTGTTACGATTGTTAGCTCTTTCAGGGGATGGTTCTCTCGAAGCACGTGGAGTTTCTCGAGAAGAAGTTGAAACTGGGGTTCCATTTCTTTGCTGGTTGTTATCGTCATTGTTGTTGACGTTGTTATTGTTATCGTTGTTGTTAGAATTCGACATGATTTTAAGGATATCAGTTGGTAGAGAAAACGATGATTATCAGGTTTCCCGGTAACGGAACCAATTTGTTTAACCAAAGAATAAGATCCTTTGACCAAAGCTATTTTAGGTTAAACTCGGGTTACTGATAATCGAAAAGAGAATAAAATAATAAGTAAAGGAACAATATATTGATAGCAATATGCGAGAAGTAAAATAGTTTGCATTCGAGAGTTCAGATGTCTTGTTTGTTACATTTTCCTCCCTTTTATAGGGAGATTCTCCTAGTACAACGTTTGGATTCCGGTAATGATGGCTCATTAATGACTAATTATTACATTAATGAGGCGTTACAATGGTGAATCGTAACTATTATTTTAGGAGTTACATAATGTATATGACATTAACTGTTGATCTTCGAATCTGCCCATTATTGTGTCCAGATTCGTCATGGCCGTGTCTCTTCTTCTTCATTAGGTTTTTCGTGGCTGATATACTCGTGGTTGATAAATCAATTCTGTGCCTGTTGAGTTAATCTTGTACCTTCCCGTTGCTTTGTCTAGATTCACTTCAACCGTGTCTCCTCCTCGTGGCTATTATATGAAAGAGTATACTAACATATCTCTTTTATCCCGTGCGTCCGTGTATCTTTGCATCCACATGTGCTTTTTTCTTTGGTCCACATATTTGGCTGAGTCATCCAGATTCTGGCTACGTGTGAAGCTATTTTTTACCAATACACCGACTCTTCGAATCCTTGCATACCCCTTTCCCAAAAGGAAACGAGTTGTCCCAATAATGTCAAGACCCCGACTAATCCTGAAGGAGGAGTTGAAAAGGGGGCGCGACAGCATGGCGACTCTGCTGGGGATTTAGGCTTTTACCATAACAAACCACTTTGTAAATTTGTACCTCTTCCCTTTCTCCTTATATGCAATTAATTGTTTATTTCCTGCAAGTATTTGATTTTCCTCAAAAAGCAAGACTGACATGTTTCCTTGTTTCCTTTTGTAATCGCTTTTTAAATTATAACTGTTGTATTTACTGTTTTCACAACATGAAAACACATGACTACATGCCTTTACTGCTCATTTATTGCATATCATGCTCAACATCATACTCCACTCATGCCAAAACAAATCCTATAGCAACGCTTGATGAGTGGTTGCGCCCTTTCTATTGTATAACACCCCTAAATTCGGAAAGGCTTATTTGTGGTAAAACTAGTCGATCAGCGGTGCAGTCGACGGTTCCGTTCCTTTCCCCCTTGAGTTGTCCGCTCAAGGGTACCAGTCTAATGCCCCATAGAAACCTTACTCCGTTACACTGTTGCATGCATCATGGTCAAACCTAGCTAGGTTAATGTGTTGTCCACACAATAACCTTTTAGACAGCCTTGTCCAAAGTCCACCAGGTTTTCATAATCCCAACGGACATCATCACGTTCTATTTGCATTTATTTGGAGAACTAAATGGTTGTATGCTAATTAGAAATGTTAAATAGTCAAGTCTGGTGGGGGTAAGGGCCTAATCATGTTTATCTTGTAGAAATATGAGGCACGAAGTCCCTAGATTCGGCATGGTTAGCAACATTCACCCGGAGCTCTTGAACTAGTGGGAGGATCTTCATTCTAGTGACAAGACACTTGTCAAGAAATACTTGGGTAGCCTACCGTCTCTCCTAGACATTCAACCCAATAACATGTTGATCTAGACTGCCACCTTATTTTGGGATAGCGAAAGAGCCGTCTTTCATTTCTGGAACATGGAAATGACTCCATTGCTAGAGGAAATAGGAGGACTGGAAGGGTTAGTCTGGGAAACTCCTGGGTTGTTAGTGCCTGAAAACCGTACATGCAAAGGCTTCTTGAAAATGATGGGTCTAAAGAAGAACGCAGATTTAGAGTTTCTGAAGAAGTCGTACATTCCTTTCGAGTATCTGTATGAAAGGTACGGTCACAGCAAGTCATACCCCACCTACCATGACGAATTCGCCATCACATCTTTGGGACACGTTCACCGTAGGGTATTTGTCTTCATTGTTTGCTTCCTGGGGTTGATCGTGTTTCCAACAAAGAAAGGAAGGATCCACACTAGGTTGGCTATGGTAACCAAGACTTTGATATAAGGAATTGGCGGGCAGACTTTCAACATCATCCCTATGATCATTTCAGATATTTATCGTGCCTTAGAACACTGTCAAAGAGGAGCTAAACACTTCGAAGGTTGCAACATGTTACTACAACTCTGGCTCTTAGAACATCTCCAAAAGGGCCAACACCGGCAAGAATTGTCGCGAAGGGCATGGGACGACCACATCGCTTTCCATCACCCAAAGCGAATGACATATATATTCCCGACAAGTTTGCTCAGCCCGAGACTGCCAAAGAATGGGTAGAGTTCTTCGGTAATCTAACTGAGGAGCAGGTACAGTGGATGTCCGAGTGGTTTCCAACAGATGAGTTCATTGTCCGGTCTAGGGATGCACCATTCTTGGTACTAATTGGCTTAAGAGGAACATATCCTTACGTTCCTCTCCGGGTTCTGAGACGAGCAAGCAGAAAGCAAATTGTACCAAGGGTCGACAACATGAGTCATTTCCGATCTGACTTCCAAGATGACTAAATAATCTACAAGTTCCAAGCCCAACATATGTGGCATTCCAAGTTCATAATGGAAAAGGACACAATTGAACCAGACAGATACCACGCAGGCTGTACACCTTTCTACTCAGGGTGGTTAGAAGACAACTGGGATGGTTTAGGCAGGCCAGGGTTTAGCCGAGGCCACAGGATCATAGATGAGAGGGCCGAGGCTCGGGTCAAGTATAATCAACTGCACAATAGGATCCGTGAATGCGAGAGCTAGCACCGTGAGATACACGAAACTAAAAACAGATTGATTGAAGAATGGAAAGACATGGCCGTCGATTCCAACAGAAAGTTAGAATACTTGGAGCGAGGCATAGTCGAGCTGGAGGGTAAGATCATCAAGAGGGTTGAAGACTGTCAAAAGGGTGAGGGGAACGAAGGTGGACATCTGGCCAGAGCATATCTACTGCTAGTACTTCGCGAGCTGGGGAGCCTGTTTGATGGAATCAAGGATGCCGAGTCTGGGGAAGGTCCTTCTGGGACCAAGTAGGATAGTATTTCCTTTTCGCTTTATCAATGTAATAAGGCCAATGGCCGTTAGTGACTTTATTTCTTGTTTATTATTTTAGTATCGTTTTGGATTCGCCTATTTTTACATTAATGAAATGAGGCATTCTGGCATTTAAGTTCTCCAAATCAATTTGTCGCTAGGCCTACCTCGGGCACAACGAGGCTCCCAAATTAGGACACGTTTTATATTCCCGCACTATGTATTTAAATACCGCAATACTTTTTCATTATCCTCGCTGACTTGGTCACCTTTTGTTTTTGTTTTTGTTTTCTTTCCTTTTTATTATTCCCCTCCCTAAATGTTGGTTCGTGCATTATGACATCATCATCATACTACACAAGATCCAGGGGCCCTCCACCCTCTCCTTCTCCTAGTCCTCCCAAAGGAAGAAGTAAAGGCAAAGGAAAAATCGAGGATTTGAGCAACACAACAACAGTTGAACGGGTAGAGGCCACTGACGGCCAGGGTATTCAGGTTCATAACGAGGCTATGTCACAGCTAGAGAAAAGGTTGGTGAAGATCCAAGGGGAGCTTGAGCAGGTCCGGAATTTGGCAAACTTATGCTTCACACTCAATGTGCCAGATGCCAACCATCCTAACACCTAAAATCCCATACCTCCTCAAAACACCCCAAACAAACAGAATCATCCCGCAACTCATCACCACACCACTCCACCAAAGAATCAAACTCTTCCACCACAATACAATACTTGCCACACTCTAAGAAAGACTCCACTACTCGTCCCCGAGCCACAAAACTTCAAAAATGACCACCTTTACACCCAAGCACCAGGCCATCACAACAACCCTATCTTTGTGGAGACTCTGCCGCACTCCACCCAACCCATCTCACATACACACCTGAATCAGGTGAAAAGGATTTGCTTATCAAGAATTTGGCTAAAGAACTTAAGAAGCTGACCAGCCGGGTTCAAGGCGTTGAGGGAAGCGAAGGAGTTGAAGGGTGAACTATGAGGACCTCTACATACAACCCATGTCGAACTGCCCAAGGGGTACAAACCTCCTAAGTTCGAAATGTTTGATGGTACATGTGATCCGAGGGTCCATCTGAGGACCTACTGTGATAAGCTGGTTGGAGTAGGAAAGGATGAAAAGATTCGAATGAAGCTGTTTATGAGGAGCTTAACCGGGGATGCTCTGTCTTGGTACATCAGCCAAGATCCCAGGAAATGGTTTAATTGGGTGAGCATGGTGTCAGACTTCATGGACCGGTTTAAGTTTAATATGGAGAATGCGCTATACGTTTTCTATATTCAGAACCTTAATAAGAAGCCCATGGAAACTTTTTACGAGTATGCTACTCGCTGGAGATCTGAAGCTGCTAAAGTCAGGCCCGCATTAGATGAAGAACAAATGAATAAGTTCTTTGTCCGAGCTCAATATCCACAATACTATGAGCGGTTGATGGTGATCGAGAATCATAAATTCTCTGATATTATCAAACTGGGTGAAAGAATTGAGGAAGGAATTAAAAGCGGTATGGTCACAAACTTTGAGGCCTTGCAAGCTACAAATAAGGCCCTACAGTCTGGTGGTGTGTCCAAGAAGAGAGATGTGGGAGCCATGATGGTTGCATAGAGAACCAAATCCCCGCTGAAATATCAAACCTACCAAACACCTCCACTCACATATCAGCTAGCACCTTCATACCAAGCACCTTCACCCACATACCAGTCAACACCTCTACTGACATATCAGTCATCTCCACCACCCACCTACCAACCTACTTCTCCTAGATATTCCCAGCTCGCTCCTGTTTACCATGACTATAACTCTCAAACATCCCACTATCAATCACCCCTTGCTCGCCAAAATTTCCCTAGACCTCGACCCAACTTTGATCGCCGACCTCCTAAATAATACACTACCATTGCCGAACCTATCGACCAGTTGTATGAGAAACTGAAAGCCGCTGGTTATGTCACTCCCATCCCTGCTGTAACCCCTGAGAACCCCTCTCAATGGGTTAATCCAAACAAGACCTGTGCATACCATTCCGATATAAAGGGACACACAATTGATGAATGTCGCTCTCTGAAGGATAAGATACAATCTCTGATTGATAATAATGTCATTCTAGCAAAGGAATCTACTCCCAATGTCCGCAACAATCCGCTACCAGACCACAAATGTAGAGGCATCAATATGATCGAGGTAGAGGAAGATTGGGACCCAGAGGGGTCGACTGGGTTGATCATAGAAGGCGATGATCCAAAGAACCCAACAGTCACTCTTAATCGTATCATAGTCCAGATTCAGTCATCTGGAAATGCTGAGGTAGCTGCGTCTGTACCTTTCGTGTTTGAAGCAGCACCACCTGCAAAGGCATCTGCGCCGTTTGAGGGCGAAGTTATACCATCTGCGAATGCGCCCGCTCCATTTGAGGTTGCGGTTGTGCTGCCGGCTAAGGCGCATGTTCCGTTCGAAGTAAAGATAGTTGCACCAATCACAGTGGCGGTGTCAACCATGCCACCCTTCTACACCAATGTCGTACCATGGGATTATGTAGCCGAGGCAAGAAGGAAGGTCAAGGTCAAGATCGAAGAAGCTACTGCTGCACAAGGAATGACAAGGACCAGCAGGGTCTATACACCAGAACACTTGGCTGAATCAAGCAAACAGGCTTCCAACAGGCCACACATCATTGAGACAGGCCCAAATGACCTTTGGAGGAGGGTAAATGCCAAAGAATACTCTGTCATTAATCAGTTGAACAAAACCCCAGCTCAGATATCCATTCTGTCATTGCTGCAAAATTCAGAGGCACACAGAAATGCTTTAATGAAAGTGCTGAACGAAGCTTATGTGCCAAACAAATTACCAGTGGGGAAATGGCCAATATGGTAGGTCAAGTGTTGGAGAGTCATAAAATCACTTTCCACGAGGACGATCTGCCCCCCGAGGGGTTAGGACATAACAAAGCACTGCACATCACTATGCAATGTGAGGACTACTTCATCACTAGGATCCTGATCGACGGGGGATCCAGTCTTAACATCTGTCCATTGACAACACTCAAGAATTTTGGCAGAGGGCTGTACGAGATAAGAGAGGGGTCGATGAACGTGAAAGCTTTTGACGGATCGCAGAGGTCCACCATCGACGAAATCAGTCTTTGTTTTCAAATGGGGCCTATGTGGTTCGAAGTTGATTTTTAGGTAATAGACATATCACCGTCCTACAACCTGGTACTAGGACAGCCATGGATACATGCCACTGGGGTCGTGGCATCAACGCTGTATCAGGCAGTGAAATTTGAATGGAACCATCAAGAAGTAATCATCCACGGAGACGGAAGCAATCCTATTTATATCCATCAAACCATCCCGGTAGTGGAAGGTAGAAGAAGGCTGGGTGGGGAAACTTACCACCATATTGAACGAGTCAACACAATAGATAAAGAAAAGTGGTGGGACAGTAAGATCGCAAGCATACTAAACTGGAATGGATACGAGCCTGGCAAAGGACTCGGTAAGAATCTTCAAGGGATTTCCAAGCCGATACAGCTCAAGCGCCATGGCACCACCTTCGGTATGGGATACAAATATACTTGGGAAGAGTTCAAGAACTTGTCGCCACCCTGGCGTGGTCCTTATTACCCATTGGAAAAGTCAATACCAGATCTGGAGCGGACCTTTCAGCAGGCCGATGTTATATGGGGGTCAGAGGAAGAAGAAGCACTTGCAGGATTGAAGAACCTATTTTTGGAAGAGGATGACATGGATTGTTGCGTCATTTTCGAGGAGGAAGGGGAGGAAGGGGAGGAAAGACCTTCCATCCAGGCCGTGAGCAGAGAAGCATCTCTTAAGAACTGGACTATCAGAACAACCAGTGCCCAACGAGTCCTGGGGTAGCAAGGCTGAATAAGAATTGTTTATTTTTTGTTTGCTAAATGATTTCATTTCCGCATCTTTCATTTGTACAATAAGATCTTCAATGTTCTAAAAACATTTACTCAATTTATCAAAAGCACTTTTATGTTTTTATGAATCTATTATCATTTTTATCCTTCATCACTTTATCTATATAACATTACTATTACTTGTCTTGATGAACCAATGAATGTGACATGCAACGAAACAACGCAACAAAAGGACTGTGATTCAGAAGAAAAGGATGATAGCATACCTGATGAAATTGTTAAGGAGGTTGAGAATTTTGAGAACAGACCTAAGTCCAACCTGGACGAAACCGAGGTCGTCAACTTGGGAGATTCAAAAACTATCAAAGAAACTCGCATCAGCGTTCATTTGTTACCATCAGAGAAAGAGGAATATATGCAGTTCTTGAAAAAGAGTATGAAGATATATTTGCCTGATCGTACGATGACATGACTGGTCTGAGTACATCCATTGTGGATCACAAATTGCCGACCAATCCAATGTGCCCGCCGGTAAAGAAAAAGCTCAGAAAATTCAAGCATGATATAAGTTTGACAATCAAGGAGGAAGTTACCAAGCAGATCAACGCCAATGTTCTAAGGATAGTTGAGTATCCAACATGGTTAGCCAACATCGTGGCAGTGCCTAAGAAGGATGGAAAGGTCAGGGTTTGTGTCGACTACCGGGATCTCAACCGGGCCAGTCCGAAGGATGATTTCCCATTACCAAACATACACATCCTAATTGTCAATTGCGCTGGTTATCATCAGATTTGGATGGATGAGGAAGATGCTGAGAAAACAACTTTCATTATGCCGTGGGGAGTTTACTGCTACAAGATGATGCCATTCGGACAAAAGAATGTTGGGGCCACCTACATGAGAGCTATGACCACTATCTTCCACGATATGATACATAAAGAAATCGGGGTATATGTGGATGATGTCATTATCAAGTCCAAGATAGCTACCGACCACATAACAGATCTGATAAAGTTCTTCAATAGGTTGCGGAAATATAATCTACAACTAAACCCCGCAAAGTGTGAATTCGGGGTTCCTGCTAGGAAATTTCTCGGGTTCATTGTCAGCCGTCGAGGGATAGAATTGGATCAGTCAAAGGTCAAAGCCATCCAAGAGTTACCACTGCCAAGGAACAAGAAAGATGTGATGAGTTTCCTAGGCTGCCTTAACTACATTAGCCGGTTCATAGCTCAATCCACAGTCATATGTGAACCAATCTTCAAGATGCTGAAGAAAGATGTTGCAACCAAATGGACCGAGGATTGTAAAAAGGCCTTCAATAGAATTAAGGAGTACTTGTCAACACCGCCAGTCTTGGTACCACCTGAGCCAGGTGGACCTTTACTACTCTACCTCGCAGTATTAGATGGAGCTTTCAGTTGCGTTTTGGGGCAGCACGACGAGACGGGGAGAAAAGAGCAGGCTTTTTATTATCTAAGTAAGAAGTTCACTCCATACGAGGCACGATATTCTCTACTAGAACGTACCTGTTGTGCTCTAACTTGGGTAGCCCAGAAGCTGAGGCACTACTTTTGTGCCTACATAACGTATCTCATATGAAGGATGGATCCCTTTAAGTACATCTTTCAGAAGCCCATGCCCACTGGCAAGCTGGCCAAGTGGAAAATCCTGCTGAGTGAGTTCGACATTGTCTATGTGACTCAGAAAGTAGTCAAAGGAAAAGCATTGGCAGACCATCTTGCTGAGAACCCCGTGGACGAAGAATACGAACCCCTGAAAACGTATTTTCCCAATGAGGAAGTGTTCATAGGAGAAGATATTGCAGAATCCTATGACGGTTGGAGAATGTTCTTCGATGGAGTGGATAATTTCAAAGGAGTCGGCATTGGAGCTGTCCTGATATCGGAAACTGGTCAACATTATCCGGTATCTGCTAAACTCAGGTTCCCCTGTACCAACAATATGGCGGAATATGAAGCCTGCATCTTAGGGCTCAACATGGCCATTGACCTGAATGTTCAGGATCTGCTAGTAATTGGTGACTCAGACTTGCTAATACACCAAGTACAAAGAGAATGGGCTACCAAGAATTCCAAGATACTGCCGTATCTGCACCATGTGCAGAAATTGAAAAAGAGGTTCACGAAGATAGAATTTGAGCACGTCCCCAGAATTCAGAACGAGTTCGCCGATGCATTGGCCACTCTATCATCCATGATACATTATCAAGATAAGAATTTATTGATCCTATTCCAGTGAAGGTCCATATCCAGCCATCCTACTTTGCCCATGTTGAAGAGGAAGCAGACAGAAAACTGTGGTTCCACGACATCAAGCAATACCTAACAAAGGGAGAATACCCAGAGCTTGCAAATCATACCCAGAAACGCACACTCCGGAGATTGTCCAACCGTTTCTTTCAAAGTGGAGGAATCCTATACAGAAGAACTCCCGATTTGGGATTATTGAGATGTGTTGATGCAAAAAAAGCATCCAAACTACTGGAAGAGATACATGCTGGGACCTGCGGCCCACATATGAATGGTTTCGTCTTGGCCAAGAAGATACTCAGGGCCAGTTATTTTTGGATGACGATGGAAACAGACTGCATCCAGTATGTCCGGAAATGCTACCGATGTCAGGTACATGCGTTTATGATAAAGGTACCTCCAAATTAGCTCAATGCAACAATCTCACCTTGGCCATTCGCCGCCTGGGGAATGTACATAATTGGATCAATCGAGCCTACCGCCTCCAACGGACACATGTTCATCTTGGTGGAAATTGATTATTTCACTAAATGGGTCGAAGCAGCATCCTACAAAGCAATGACTAAGAGAGTCGTGGCAGACTTTGTCCGCGACCGTATTATTTGTCGGTTCGGAGTTCCAGAATCAATCATCACCGACAACGGGTCCATCTCAACAACGATCTGATGAAAGCCATGTGCGAGACTTTCAAAATCAAGCACAAGAATTCCACAGCCTACAGACCTTAGATGAATGGAGCTGTTGAAGCCGCCAACAAGAACATCAAGAAGATATTGAGGAAGATGATAGAAAAACACAAGCAGTGGCACGAGAAGCTATCATTTGCTTTACTGAGATATCGCACCACAGTCCGCACATCAACTGGGGCAACTCCCTACTTGCTGGTTTATGGTACGGAAGCTGTTATTCCTGCCGAAGTGGAGATTCCTTCCTTGAGAATCATACAAGAAGCTGAGCTCAACGATGCAGAGTGGGTAAAGAGCCATTATGAGCAACTAGCCCTCATAGACGGGAAAAGAATGAATGCAGTATGTCATGGACAACTTTATCAGAATAGAATGACCCGAGCTTTCAACAATAGGGTCAAGCCAAGACAGTTCACACCAGGGCAGCTGGTGTTAAAAAAGATCTTTCCACATCAAGATGAAGCCAAAGGGAAATTCTCTCCCAACTGGAAAGGTCCATACATGGTTCACCTAGTATTCACATGAGGAGCTCTTATACTTGCAGGAATGGACAGAGAAGTCTGGCCGAAGCCAATCAATTCAGATGCTATCAAGCGCTATTATGTATAATCTTTATGCTTTCCCAATGATGTAAATTGAACTACGCCTGACCTGATTCCAGTTTAAGAGGGGATACGTAGGCAGCCCTATGGGTTCAGTCACAGTTCAATAAAATTTTAGTTTTTCCCCGCAATTGGAAACTGGGGAAAATTTTTGAGGAGGACCCTCAAAATTCTGAAGCAAGTTCAGCCAATTGCCGCATGCGCAAAAGTTAGAAACGTCAACCCATCAAAATGGGGCAGAACTTTGAGGAGGGTCCTCAAAATTCCATAGCAGGAGAGGTTGCAATGTCTTGAACCGTGTCACGGTCATCGGTTCATCTAAACTATTTTAAAATATATGTTTGTATTATATCTCTACAAAATCATGAATACTTACTCTTGAAAACAACTTTGTTTAGCAAACGCTACCCCGATGATATGAACAGGATCATCATACCAAGCATACAAATCAAGCAAATCTAGCGGGGATACGAACCAACCTTCCCATTTACAGAACTCACAATTTTTCTTTGGATGCAGGCACAAAGGTTGCAAAAGCCCAAAAATTAATGTCCGCCCGAAGGAAAAACATTGTTCAAAGATACGATTCTCAAAGCCATCGCACCCGCCGGCATTCGCTATCAGCACAAACAAACACTGCTGCGTAATTACAATGCTCACGACGATCACAATACCGCAATCTACTACCAGCTAAGAAACTCTATTATCATTTATTTAATCTTGCATAAGGTTACCTTTCTGCCATCCGCTTGCATAAGGCTACCTTTCTGCCTTCCCTTTGCATGAGGTTAAGCTCTACCTCCATCTGCATAAGGCTACCTTTCTGCCTTCCGCTTGCATAAGGCTACCTTTCTGCCTTCCCTTTGCATGAGGTTAAGCTCTACCTCCATCTGCATAAGGCTACCTTTCTGCCTTCCGCTTGCATAAGGCTACCTTTCTGCCTTCCCTTTGCATGAGGTTAAGCTCTACCTCCATCTGCATAAGGCTACCTTTCTGCCTTCCGCTTGCATAAGGCTACCTTTCTGCCTTCCCTTTGCATAAGGCTAAGCTCTGCCTTCATCTTGCATGGGACTAAGCTCAGTCCCCATTTTGCATGAGGTTAAGCTCTACCTCCATCTGCATAAGGTTACCTTTCTGCCTTCCACTTGCATAAGGCTACCTTTCTTCCTTCCCTTTCCATAAGGCTAAGCTATGCCTTCATCTTGCATGGGACTAAGCTCTGTCCCCATTTTGCATGAGGTTAAGCTCTACCTCCATCTGCATAAGGTTACCTTTCTGCCTTCCACTTGCATACGGCTACCTTTCTTCCTTCCCTTTCCATAAGGCTAAGCTATGCCTTCATCTTGCATGGGACTAAGCTCTGTCCCCATTTTGCATGAGGTTAAGCTCTACCTCCACTTGCATAAGGCTAATCTCTGCCTTCATCCTGCATGAGGCTAAGCTCTGCCTCCCGTTTAATTTTTATCGAGACTAAGCGCTGTCCCTCAAGCACTATTTACTTCACCTTTCTTGTGGGCTAAGCTCTGCCCTTCAATTCGCAAGACTAAGCTCTGTCTTGTGAGCATCATATTACTGCATTTCATGGGCTGAAATATCGCCAACCTATCCAAAGGCATCATCATTCAGAGGCACCATCTTCACGGCCCAAGAACATCATGTCATGGCCTGAGGATCTCTCTCAACTTTGCATATCATCATTCCAAGGCGCCATCGTTCGAAGGCACCATCTTCATTGCCCGAGAACATCTTTTCATGGCCTGCGAATCCTTCATCAAACAATTCATGGCCCAGGACATCATGGTCTAAGGAAATCATCCATAACCGTCCAAAGACAACATTCATAGTCCGATGGGAACTTGCATCATGTTTAAATTTAAGCATAATATACGCTTGTATTATTTTTTTTGCAGGTAACCCGGCAAGCGACGACTATCCTAGTAGGAGCGGTCCCGCTCTTGTTCTCCTAACCACCCCCGTAAACCGTTCACTCATCCAGCCCTACATGTTGCGTCCGTACTTGTGATAGCTCCATCGGTATACTTCGCCGATGGGTCCGGAACTACATACGACCTGATTCCTGTAAAACTAGGGATATGTAGGCATCTCAGGATCCAGGGTGCGACCTAAATCTCTCCAAACCATTTCGCTCGGTCAAATTGGCCATCATATCTTTACCCGACAACTCTTTCATCCTTCCCGGGCAAAGAGGGGAAGCTGTTGATACCCAATTTTTCCTCAAAATATTTTTAATTTGCATATATACCTTCAAAGTCATGCTTTCATAGCAATTGGTATTTTTCTATAATTTTCCTAGATTTTTATTAATTTATCCAGCATTTTATCTCAAATAATTATTTACAAAATTGCATTACAAATAATTTCAAAAGCATTTCTTGATTTTAATTATTATTTTTGGTCCTATTAAGACCAAATTATTTCACAATTAGCCAAATTGGCACCATTTGACCATAATTGCAATAACTTTGCAATTATAGCCTAATCATATGTTTTATACTATTTTTATCCAATAATTAGTCATTTTATATTTCAAATACTAATTAATCATTTTAATTCATTTTCTAAGCATCAATTTCATTTTATATAATTATTAGCTATTTTTTATAAATTGTTTATCTAATTTAATTAGGTATTTAACAACTAACCTCTTTATTTCAATTATAGCCTAAATTGATATGATTCCTAACCCAATTGAATTAACCCAATAGACCCCAAGCCCAAACCTACATCTACCCGGCCCAATCCGGATCCCATCCTGACCGTTGATAAAAAATGATCAATGGTCCGGATTTAACCTTCCATAATTAAACCCAAGACTATCCCCTTCCCCCATCTCATTTTCACTCCCTCACTCCACCGTCTCATCTCTCTCATCTATCTCATCTCTCTCTAAACGCTCCACCTGCTGAGCCTATCTCCCCCTTCTCCGGCCGTCACCTTGCCGAAATCTATGGTGGCTTCACCACCCCAGCCTCATGGCTCCCTCCTTGAACGTGTGTCAATGCTTTTGAATCCCTCAAGTGAACCAAAAGCGGTTCGCTCACCTCCTGTGATCTCATGCCATTTTTTCCGGCCATTCATGGCCGTCCGAGTAAGATCTTACCACTTTCCGGTTAAAACCGGTGACTTTTGAGTTTTCTTCTCCTTCTCTCTGGGTTCTTTCTTTGAAACCCTAACTTCTAAACCTTCTGATTCTTTTAGATCTGTAACAGACCTAGACATATTATGAGTTCTTTCCATGTTTTCTTTAAAGATTTTTCAGTTTCCCAAACGATTCTTTATTTTTAAACTAGGGTTTTTAAAATCCTTTTCAAAATAGTCTTATTTATAATTTCTTAGCATTATTTTTATGATTTTTACCGTGTTTTAACATTACTTGAGCTTTACCCTTTGTTCGATTCATTTGTTATTAAAAACCCCAAATTTCTTGGTTCAATATGTGAATCCGAGTTTATTTGCAACATTATTTTTACCTGTTCTAGTATGGCTGCTTTGCTTTCGTGAGTTCTCTGTGATTTCCGGTGTTATTTGCTCTAGACTTGCCATTAGGGTTTCTGATTCTTCTTATTCTGTCTATTCTGCTAAATCCTTAATGATTCTATGTGAATCCCTAATTTGTGTGATTAGGGTTTCTGACTTTGTCTAATGTGTGTTATTCCGTTTAAATCGATATTGATTTACCACTTTGAATCTTTGAATATTTATGATTAGATTTTTACACAATATTCTCTACTGATTTTGAGTATTTCCTTACGTGTGTTATATTCTCCTTGATTGATACTGATTCCCTGTGGTTTGAATCTCACTCGAGATTTTCTTGTTGATTTCCAGAATTTCCTGCCTTATTTCTAT
Organism: Nicotiana undulata; assembly: GCA_005239495.1. Classification (NCBI taxonomy): domain Eukaryota; kingdom Viridiplantae; phylum Streptophyta; class Magnoliopsida; order Solanales; family Solanaceae; genus Nicotiana; species Nicotiana undulata. The sequence continues at coordinate 73,829 of ML263424.1, read as the reverse complement.
GAATAATTCTGTCAAATTAATTCATATATGCTTTCCTTAATTAGAGTATTCTGAACTTAACCTTTATTACATGTCTTATACTTTGCTGAAGTAATTTCCTTATTTGTTGAAATCAGCTCTTACACGATTTTCTTTCCTTATATTATTACTGTCTATTACCGTTTGAACAATGATTCCTTAATTAAAGGGAGTACTTACATTTATTTGATTGTAATTGGAGTTTACTTTTATAATTGTGCTGAACTATTATTTGTTACCATTTTTCTGCCTGTTTAAGAACTATATATACTCTACTCCTTCATTATCAAAATAGACGAACATACATTGTTCAAGTCCCACTTACACACACACATACTCTCTTCTGTTCTTCTTCTGATTACTTGCTATTATCAGTCGGCTGCAAGCCAAGACCGATTATTCTACTCTTTAAGTTCTTTATCCTGTGTTTGACATCTCTTATCTGGTATGTCCTAATTACAATTCGAGTTTCAAAAACAACATGTTTTCTCTTAGTGTTCCAATTCATCATGTTTATGATATGTTTCTACTCATGGTTTTGTTGTGATTTTTGCACTTAACTTTATTACACTGTTATCCATTTTACATGTTAAGTATTCGCCCCCCCCCCCCCCCCCCCCCCCCCCCCCCCCCCCCCTTTAGACTCAGCATGTTTATTACCCCATTTTTGCATGTTTCAATGTGATTCTGCCCCACTTCTGTCTTCTTTGACTCCTGGCACACAACAATATGCACTATATGTTACTTAATCTCTATGTAGTCCTGGACCCATGCTGAACCTATGTGTGACTCTTTCACTGTGTGTTTTCTTTATATGTTTCATACATGTCCCCAACCCCTCATTCCCCTGCTTGTGATTGTTAAACCTGTTCTGGTTCTTGTCTTTTGTCCTATGTGTACTGTTGTGATTCTGAGACTCTGATTGCCTTACCCTCTTCTCTTTCAAACTGTTTCACTAAAGTAAACTCTTCTATTGTTCTTCAAAGCTTATTTCAAACAAGTCTATTTTCAAAAGTTGTTCTCCTACTTAATCTTTTCAAAACTATGTCAATCACTCTCACTATACTCTTAGAAACTTAGGTTCTGCCCCTCTAATGTGTGACTGCTTTGGGATCCCTATGACACCATCTGTACTCTGATGCATTAGAGCTGGCATTTCCACACTGCACTTACTCTTTATGGTCATGAAAATCTGGGTGTGAGCATTGCCCGGGATCCCTTGAGGTCCTTAGGGAACTCTGACACACCCGGATTATGTAAAAGGCTGTGAACACTGTTGGCATTGAGAATTCGGGAGATCTTTGGCCTATTGGTAGGCTCCCTATAGTATAACTTCTTCTTTTCTTATTTATTTATGTAATTCATGCAAATGGTCTATAATAATTATTTGTAAACAACTATTGGGGACGAATAGTGAAAAGGGAAAGGGTAACTATGCATGCCAAATGGTAGAAATCATGTCCTTTGGTTTACATTTCCTGTTTGTGCAATAGAACTCATATTTAGGATTAACATGTGCAAATCATATCATACATTAGAAATCATGCTCTTTAGGCTTTATGAACACCGTTTCAGCATCTTATTTCAGTACTATCACTTATCACTTAAGTCCTGTTCTAGGGTAAACATATTAATACGGATTATTGTTTATGCAATCATGTCTCGTCATGCTATGAACACTTAGATACCCTATTCTAGGATAAACAACATTAACAAACTATCACCTGCGTATATTCTGAAACCCTGCCTAATGTTATAGCTATTATGCATTTATAAATCCTGCCTAGGAATTCTGCATCATTCTACATCTCTACCTATGCATTAGATATCATGTTATAGGATCTTATTCATTCAATTATACCTAGCTTAACTACTGAGGCATGAAAAGGGTATAAAAAAACTTCACTCAGCTTCTCTAAAACAACTGACAATAATTGTGTGCTTTGCAACACCTAGAACAACATGTTTAGGTAACCATTTACAACAGTTTCTCTAATAATTCTGGAAGTTATTATACGCTGTCCCACGCCTAGGCAAGCTTTAGGTAATTAAATTGTTAAGATTGGAAATCTGCCTCTTTGTGCATGCTGCCCAATTTCTAATAGGTTTTAAAATTAGGCAAACTGATTAGGACCCGTTTCTGAGTCATAAAACAAGTCTGCATATCTGCTCATGTTCTGAACTCACCTAGACACCGTGTCTTAGGGTTCTAATTAATAGTACTGCCCTTAATTATGTTTGAGTCGTGTTGTCTATTTGCATTATCTTTGGAGGTGCATTTGAGCCTCTTATCTGCTCTTCTTTGTTCCTATTTGCTGTAGTCCTATATGTTTTGCTTGTCGCTTTATTATTTTTTCTTTAAACCTGACGGTCTGCCTAGAATTGCCCTATAGGTAGAGGTCCTAAACTCCTCCAGGGACATTAAAAAGGGACGGGTAACAACACGCAATAGAGGTCGCTGACCAACACTCGCTTTAATAACCGCTAAGGGGTGGGAAGGGTAGATATGGATATGATGACCGGTGCGCTAATGCCACGTGTAGCCCATCTTTGAGGAGTGATTACCGGGTATTGTACTGATGTAATCCATATGACAAACAACCTAGGACTCCACTATCCTTTGTATACAGGTTTAGATTATAACTCTTTCAAAACATTACTTAGATATTAAACATTTCAAACTATTGTGACACATGTGTGCTTAGACTGCGAATCTTTCAAAACTCTTTACTTGTTTAAACATTAATTGCCTATTTACTACTTGCTTAAATACACAAAGTTGTTTGGTCGGGAACCAAAGTTGTGGACTGTGAGGGGTTCCTAACACCTTCCCCTTGGAGTAATTTCAAGCCCTTACCCTTTCTCTGGTTGTCTAAATCTTGTTTGTAAATGACCCTAAATAGGTACCCTAACGCACCTTAATTCGTCAGGTGGCGGCTCTTCGAATCCTTGCATACCCCTTTCCCAAAAGGAAATGAGCTGTCCCAATAATGTCAAGACCCCGACTATTCCGGAAGGAGGAGTTTGAAAGGGGGCGACACCTGCGCATATCCTGCTCGGTCTCCCAAGTCGCCTCCTTGACCTGATGACCCCTCCACTGATGCAATATCCTTTGACCTAGCCTTCTGACCTGCCTATCCGATATAGCTACAGACTCCTCAATATATGGTAGGTCCTTGTCCAAATGGACTGAACTGAAATCCAAAACATTAGTCGGGTCACCGTGATACTTTGAAGCATAGAAATATGGAATACCGTATGAACTCCTTCTAGGTTGGGAGGCAAGGCAAGCTCATAAGCAACCTCCCCAACACACCGCAACACCTCAAAAGGGCTAATAAACCTCGGACTCAGCTTACCCTTCTTCCCGAACCTCATGACGCCCTTAATAGGCAATACCCGAAGCAAAACCCGATCACCAGCCATAAATGCCAAGTCACGAACCTTCCCGTCCGCATAACTCTTCTGCCTGGACTGAGCTGTGCAAAGCCTCTCCTGAATCACCTTCACCTTGTCCAGGGCATCCTGAACCAAATCTGTACCCAAAAATCGGGCCTCGCCCGGCTCAAACCATCCCATTGGAGACCTGCACTGCCTACCATACAAAGCCTCATACGACGCCACCTGCATGTTGGACTGGTAGCTGTTATTGTAAGCAAACTCTGCAAGTGGCAAGTATCGGTCCCATGACCCTCCGAAATCCATCACACAAGCATAGATCATATCCTCAAGGATTTGAATCGTGTGCTCGGATTGCCCATCCGTCTAGGGGTGAAAGGCTGTACTAAACTCCACCCTGGTGCCTAACTCCTGCTGAACGGCTCTTCAGAACCGTGAAGTGAATTGTGTACCTCTGTCTGAAATGATAGATACTGGAATACCGTGGAGTCGGACAATCTCCCTGATATAAATCTCAGGAAATCTCTCTGAGGAATATGTAGTCAACACTGGGATGAAATGGGCTGATTTGGTCAGCCGATCCACAATCACCCAAATAGCATCGAACTTCCTCAAAGTCCGAGGAAGTCCAACCACAAAGTCCATGGTGATTCGCTCCCACTTCCACTCTGGAAGCTCAATCTGTTGAAGTAGTCCTCCCGGTCTCTGATGCTCATATTTGACTTGCTGACAGTTGAGACACTTGGATACAAACTCCATTATATCATTTTTCATCCTTCGCCACCAATAGTGTTGTCTCAGATCCTGGTACATCTTCGCGGTACCCGGATGAATGGAATACCGCGAGCTATGGGCCTCCTCAAGAATCAACTCCCGAAGCCCATCTACATTGGTCACACAGATACGGCCCTACATCCTCGTCATGCCATAATCACCTATAGTCACATCCCTGGCATCACCTCGCCGAACCCTGTCCTGAAGAACCAGAAGATTGGGATCATCATAGTGGCACTCTCTGATACTGTCATAAATAGAAGATCGAGGGACCACACACGCCAAAACCCGGCAAGGCTCCGAAAGATTCAATCTCACGAACTGACTGGCTAAGGACCGAACATCCAAGGCTAAGGGCCTCTCAACTGCTGGAAGATATGCCAAACTCCTCAAACTCCCCGCCCGGCGACTCAATGCGTCGGCAACCACATTGGCCTTCCCCGGGTGGTATAATATAGTGATGTCATAATCCTTGAGTAACTCCAACCACCTGCGATGGCACAAATCGAGGTCCTTCTTCTTGAATATGTGCTGCAAACTCCGGTGATCAGTGAAGATCTTACAGGGAACATCGTGTAAATAATGACGCAATATCTTCAAGGCGTGCACAATAGCTGCCAACTTGAGATCATGAACTGGATAGTTCTTCTCATGCACCTTTAACTGTCTGGACGCGTAGGCAATCACCCTACCGTCCTCCATCAACACCGCCCCAAGGCCAATCCTCGAAGCATCACAATAGACTGTATAGGACCCTGAACCTTTAAGCAATACCAACACTGGAGCTGTAGTCAGGGCTGTCTTGAGCTTCTGAAAGCTCTCCTCGCACTCCTCATACCACCGAAATGGAGCACCCTTTTGGGTCAACCTGGTCATAGGTGTTACAATGGATGAAAATCCCTCCACAAAACGGCGATAGTATCCAGCCAAACCAAGGAAACTGTGGATCTCAGTAGCTGAAGACGGTCTAGGACAACTCTGCACTGCCTCCACTTCTTCGGATCTACCTTGATCCCATCACGAGACACCACATGGCCTAAGAATGCCACAGAATCAAGCCAAAATTCACACTTAGAGAATTTGGCATACAATTTCTTCTCCCTCTGAGTCTGAAGCATAGTCCTCAAATGCTGCTCATGGTCCTCCTGGGACCGAGAATATACCAAAATGTCATCAATGAACACGATGACGAAGGAATCAAGATGAGGCCAAAACACGTTGTGCATTAGGTGCACAAAGTCTGTTGGGGCATTGGTCAGCCCAAATGACATAACAAGGAACTCACAGTGGCCATATCTGGTCCTGAAAGAAGTCTTCGGGATGTTCAGCTATGTCCAGCTCCCGAATCTTCAACTGATGATAGCCTGAACGCATATCAATCTTGGAGAACACCCTAGCACCATGTAACTGGTCAAATAAATCATCAATGCGTGGCAATGTGTACCTGTTCTTCACTATAACCTTATTCAGCTGCCAGTAATCAATACACATACGCATCGAACCATCCTTTTTTCTTCACAAATAATACCGGAGCACCCCAAGGTGAAATACTGAGCCTAATGAAACCCTTATCAAGCAACTCCTACAACTACTCCTTCAACTCCTTCAGCTCAGGAGGATCCATACGATATGGAGGAATGGAAATGGGCTGAGTGCCCGAAAATAAATCAATGCCGAAATCAATATCTCTGTCGGGCGGCATACCTGGAAAATCAGCTGGAAAAACATCGGGCTAGTCCCGCACAACCGGAACTAACTCAATTGAAGGGGTATCGACACCAACATCTCTCACATAGGCTAAATACGCATCACACCCCTTCTCTACCATCCGCTGAGCCTTAAGAAAGGAAATGACTCGGCGGGGAGTATACTCTAAGGAACCTCTCAACTCTAACCTCGGTAATCCTGGCATAGCCAGCGTCACATTCTTAGCGTGACAATCAAGAATAACATAATGGGGCGACAACCAGTCCATGCCCGAGATAACATCGAAGTTTACCATACTGAGTAATAATAAATCAGCCCTGGTCTCAAAACCACTGATAACAATCAAGCACAACCGATATACGCGGTCCACAATAAGAGAATCTCCCACGGGAATAGAAACATAAACGGGGAAACTCAAATAATCCCGAGATACCCCCAGATGTGAAGCAAAATAAGAAGACACATATGAATATGTAGAGCCTTGATCAAATAATACTGATGCATCCCTATGAAAAACAGGGACAATACCTGTGATGACTGAATCTAAGGCCACGGCCTCAGAACGGGATAGAAGAGCATAGTACCTGGCTTGGCCTCCTACTCTAGGGCGGCCTCGACCTCCCCGACCTCCACCTCGAGTTGTCTGAGAAGGTGTGGTAGCAGCTGGGGCTAGAAGAATAGCTAGGGGACCCGGTGGAATACGTGCGACCTGATAAGTCTGAGGTGGTTCACCCCTCTTGACTCTGGGGCAATCTCTGATCACGTGGAGAGGGTCACCACACTCAAAACAACCCCTCGGAGGACGTGGCGGCTGGTGCTGACTCTGAACTGGACTGCTGGACTGGCCGGTGATAGCACCTCGAACAGGAGGCACAAAAGATACATGTGGCGCATAATAAGGCTCCAGAGGTCTAGGAGGAGCTGAAATACCACTGGATGCTGGAAGAGCTGAATAAATAGGGTGACTCACAAAACCCCTGCCGTAGCGTGCTGCTGGTGCATGAACTCCCAAAAAATGACCAGTCTCTCGAGACCTCTTGGCCTCTCTCTCCTCCCTGTCCCAGGATAACATACTCTCGATCCTCCGGGAAATACTCACGGCCTGCTGGTAAGGGATATCTGTCTCCAACTCAGTGGCCATACTAGGCCGAATACTGGGGTGAAGCCCCTCAATGAAGCGTCGAACCCTCTCTCTGATAGTGGAAACCAAGGTTGGTGCATAACGAGCCAAGTCACTGAAACGGACTACATACTCTAACATAGTCATGGCACCCTAGCATAACTGCTCAAACTCTGCACGCCAAGCATCCCTGAGGCTCTGAGGGACAAACTCCAGCAAAAAAATCTCGGAGAACTGATCCCAAGTAAGTGAAGCTTCCTCTTCCAAACTACTCAACTCATAGGCACGCCACCACTATTAAGCCGCTCCCCTCAGCTGGAAAGCGGTGAAAGAAACCCACTCGTCTCCACAACACCAATAGTGCGGAGAATGCGATGACACTCCTCAAGAAAACCCAGAGCATCATCTGAAGCTAGTCCGCTGAAAACAGGTGGGTGGTACTTCTTCTACCTCTCAAGTCTGAGCTGCTCTGCCTCAGAAACAGCGACCCTGGTATCTTGCTGAGCTGGAGCCGCTGAGGGCATAGGAATATACTCTGGAACTTGCCAATCATGGACTCTCTGCTCAGGAGTACGAGCTGCGGGAGTCTGTGCTCCTCCCCCGGCCTGGGATGTAGCTGGAGCTATCGGGAGTAGCCCCGTCTGAGTTAGAGTACTGAAAGCGCTCAAGAATTTAGCCAAAGTCTCCTGGAGAGCTAGAATAATAGTAGGGATCTCCAGTGTCCCTCCAATTGTAGCTGCTGGGGGATCCTCCGTTTCTGCCCTCGTCGCTGCTCGGGAAACACCGCGTGCTCGTCCTCTACCCCGGCCCCTGCCTCTGGTGGCTCTGGCTGGGGGCTCGGGTGCCTGATCGTCAGTACGTCCAGTACGGGTCCGCACCATCTGTGAGCAAGAGTAGAATAGAGTTTAAGAATTTTGATGACAATAACTAGCACGACAAGGAATTCCAAAGAGTATGATTGCTCTTAACGGTTACATAGCCTCTCGAAGATAGATACGGACGTCTCCGCACTGATCCGCGAGACTCTAATAAACCGTCTTGTGACTTGTGACTCCTATGAACCTAGACGCTCTGATACCACTTGTCACGACCCGATTTACCCTCCGAAAGGTATCCTGATGGCACCTAGTCTCTACGACTAGGTAAGCCTAATGTACGGAAAACATTTGTACTAAAATAAAAAAAAGAAAAAAAAAGAACACCAACGACAGAACAAAGCCGCTCGGCATATACAATTATATCTCTCCCAAGACCCGGAATGTTACATTTGTCACAAGCTCTGTATCAAAAGTAGCTATATGCAACGAAGTAGTGGAAATATGAAAGATGTCTATGCCTATACTAGAGTAGAAGGGGACTCGTGGGATTTTGGGGACGCGGCAGAATTACCTCGCGGTCTACTGGAAGTTGCTAAAGTGACTCCTAGCCACGACACTAGGAGTTGGTACCTGGATCTGCTCATGGAAAATATGCGCAGGAAAAGGCATGAGTACTCCACAATTGGTATCCAGTAAATGCCAAGCCTAACCCCAGTCAAGTAGTGACGAGGTCAGGTTAAGTCTCTACTGAATTTTATAGTAAAACAGTCTAAAAATTTAACAGAGAGAATTAATAAGCTAAAGCAAAAATAGAAGAAACAGTAAGCTGGAAGAAAATAGTAAAAGGGAGCCCTCAGCTCAGCACTGCGTATCTCACAGTAGCAGATATGCAATGCAGTACAGGGGGAAATCTCCCGGAATCTAGTCCGTAGTCCCAATTTAAATATGCGATGCAGTACAGGGGAAAAGCTCCTGGAATCTCGTCCGTAGTCCCAATTTAAATATACGATGCAGTACAGGGGGAAAGCTCCCGAATCTAGTTCGTAGTCCCAATTTAAATATGCAATGCGAATAAATACCGGATACACTTTATCTAATAGTTCAGGAAGAATAGCAGGCAAGAATACGGATAAAACTACCTAAACATGGTGCACATAGTGACAATTAAGGGAAACATAAACAGGTAGACATGCTTCTTCCTAGGCTAAACTACTCAGTTAGTGCAAGAAACAGTGAAATATGAATGAAATGATTTATGTCATGGAAGAAAAATGGAGTTCGAGCAACAATGGCCCATGTACGTACTCGTCACCTCACGTACACGGCGCCCAAACAACAAAAACGGTATCAAAACAACCTAAGGGGAAGACCCCAACACAGAGTTAGGCAATCCACTTACCTCGACTGCGCTAATCAACTCAATACCACACTCTTTCCACGAGTATCCGACTCCGAATGGCCCAAATCTATTCAATTCGATTGCATAATGTAAATATCACTTAAGGAATCAAAATAGCTAATAAGTTCGAAGCTAATACACAAAATTTGGAAAATTACCCAAAAAGTCCCCTGGGCCCACGTCTCGGAATCGGGTAAAATTTATAAATTCCGGACACCCATTCACTCACGGGTCTAACCATATAAGAATTAATCGAATCAGATATCAAAATTCCGTTCAAAACTCAAGAATTTAGTCTAGGGACTCTATCCAATTTTTCACCATAAATTCGAATTTAAAGGGTAGATTTAAGAGTATACATGGAAATTAGTCTAAATCGAATAGAAATCACTTACCCAAGTTGCCCAGGTGAAAATCTCCCAAAAAATCACACTTCCCCATCTCTCAAGTTCAAAATTGTGAAAAATGGCTTAAACCCCCGATTTGGGTTTTTAATATTCTGCCCAAGTGAAACATATAGTGCGATCGCGACACTGCTGATGCGATCGCATAAGGTAAGGCACACGCTCTCAAAATGTTGCACTACGCGATCGCGGAAGTACACATGCGATCGCGATTCACACCTGGCAGTGACCCTACGCATTCGCACTCGAGACCCCACGTGAACGCACAAACCAAACTTCCCCGGCCCAACCCAGTAAGTCTACAAGATCGCAGCCTTCGCTATGCGATCGCATATAACAATCCTTATGGCCCAAATCACTTTACGCGATCGCGGTTCCTCACACGCGATCGCATTGAACAAAAGACTGATGCTATGAAAACCAGAAAACCAGCAAACACTTTTAGACGAAAAAGCTCGTTTGAGCTTCCGAAGCACACCCGAGGCCCCTGGGACCTCAACCAAACCTACCAACCAATCCTACCACCTCATTCAAACTTAGTCGAACCTTCAAAACACATCCCATAACATCAAAATCACCAATTATGCATTGGTTCAAGCCTAAGAACTTATGAAATTTCCAAATTTCACAACCGATGCCGAAACACGTCAAAGCTAGTCCGAATAACCTCAAATTTTACACATAGGTCATAAATGACACTACGGACCTACAGCCACTCTCGGAATTCTATTCCGAGCCCGATATCAAAATTTTACCTATCGGCCGAAATCGCCGAAATTCTAACTTTCGCCAATTTAAGCTTAAATCTACCACAGACCTCGAAAACACATTCTGAACACGCTCTTAACCCCAAAATCACTCAACAAAGCTAACGGAGTCGACGAAATTCCATTCCGGATCCGTCTTCACACAGTTTCCACAACGACCCGATTTCTAAAGCTTAACTTCACATTTAAGGACTATGTGTCCAGAATCCCTCCGAATTTCACCACTCAACGTTCCGACAAGTCCCAAAAGCAGAAATAGGCTTGGGGGAAATAGTTATTAGGGAATTGGGGCGCTAACTCTTAAAACGACCGACCTGGTCGTTACATGTACTTTCTCATTTGAGCTATGCAAAAATTTCTAATAATTAGGAATCTAATATTGAGTTAGATTTTACTTAAGTAATTTTTTTGTATTTACTATAGCTATTTTTCTTAAATATGACCCTTCCAATTTTCTAAGTTTAACATGTTAGGAATTGTAATGAATCTCTTTTCGCAAAATTTTTGTCTTCGCCTAATTTTGTATAATTGAACACCTAAGAATCATCAAGCATGTTTTCTAATTCAAATTCTTTGTCCATTCTTTTGGACAAAGTGAGTAGTGTAAATTCTAATTTTCACATGCGGACAAAGTGTTTAAGGTGACTTATACATTTTGTCTAATTTAATATAAATACTTTAATTAGTACTAACACGTACGTCATATTATGCATTAAATATAATTGTCATTTAATTATTTTTTATTTGCTATAATAGGAACTCTTAATATTTAAAAATTTGAAACTGAATAATATATTAATTTATATTAATTATTATTTATTTGAATTGCGTAAAATAATTATAACTTCTTAGTTTGACTCATATACAAAGAAGAAGAAAAAAAATAATTTAAAAGACTTATTTATCAAGATAATGTATATGAACAAACTAAGTTGCATCGATTTTGAGAAATTTGTTTTGAATTAAGGAATAATGGAAATATCAAGGTATATTATCTTCTATTTCAAATGATAAATCAATTAAAATTACTATATTGTCAATTCAAATGAGAAAAAATGAGTTTGAATATAATGATGAACAAGTAAACCAAAAAGGCAAAGCCCCTAATAAATATTTTTACTAAAATTGATAATATCATTTCGTGTTCCTTCGATATTCAATGATATTTCAGGTTCTAAAACTTTGTGTCTTTTACTTTGTAAATTATATCCAACCTTTAAATCTCTTTGTAGATGTTACTAATAAATAAAGGAAGGAAGTTGAGTTACAATCAAACTCGTCTACCAAGGAAGAGTTGGATAAGAATTATATCATGGACTCAACAAACGAACTCTATAAATAATCAAGGTATTACTGCTGAAAAAGGTGACGCACAAGTGCTAAAGTGAATCAAGTTCTGAAGCAAAAGTTCCAGAGGTTTTGCAAGCAGAATTGTTGTGCGATACAAAGCCTATAATTCAACTAGAAAGAACAATTTCATTGTTTGTATATCTAGTCTAGTTGATTGTAGTAGGAGTTTAAATATTGTATCTTATCAGCTTTATTAGAAGCAAATTGTAATAGGTACAAATTGTTCAAGTTAGAGTTAGCTTGAATTCTGTAGAAATTAGCTAGAGGCTAGTTGATACAAAGAGGATTAGAGTTAGTCCTAGGATTACAAAAGAGTTTATTTTGTAAGTCCGTTTTGGATCAGAGTTTAGTGAAGAGTTTTGAGCAAATCCTACTGAGGAGTAGGTCGTGGTTTTTTCACCTTTTGAGCCAGGTGTTTTCCACGTAAAAATCTCTGTGTCTTTACTATTACTGCTTAATTATTCCGCAAACAGTAGTAAGTAGTAGACTAAGAAGAACCAGGTTCTTCTTATTAGACAGCACTCGAAAATTGGGTACTGCACAATTAACTTGTAATATTGTGTAGTATTGAAGTCTAAAACAAAAATTGGTATCAGAGCAGGTTATCCTTGAAAAGGCTAACACCTAGAAAAAGTATCAAGATGAGTGCACCACCTGGGAACTGGGAAGGACAATCAACTGCAAGGCCACCACTCTTCAACGGCCAGTACTATTCTTGGTGGAAGAATAGAATGAAGGATCACCTTATTGGAGAGGACTATGAACTCTGGGACATAGTCACTGATGGACCACTTGCAAAAATGAAGAAAACTGCTGAAGGAGTAGATGTGCCTAAAACTAGGGCTGATTGCACAGCTGAGGATCTGAAGAAATGGTAGAAGAATGCCAAGACCAAGAAGTAGCTAGTGTGTGGACTAGGCCCAGATGAATACAGCAGAATCCAAAGTTGTACCACTGCCAAGGAAATCTGGGATACTCTACAAGTGGCACATGAAGGAACAACTCAAGTGAAGAGGTCTAGAGGTACATTGCTATACTCTCAGTATGAAAACTTCACTATGAAGGAAGGTGAAACAATTCAGGAGATGTACACAAGGTTCACAACCTTGACTAATGAACTCAAGTCTCTTGGAAGAGTCATCCTTGAAGAAGACAAGGTTGAGAAGATCTTGACAAGGGTTCTGCCTATCTCCTGGGAAAGCAAGATAACTGCCATTCAGGAATCCAAAAATATGGCAACCCTTAGACTAGATGAGTTGATTGGCAACCTTACTGCTTATGAACTCAGAAGGCAGACCATGAAAATGGATGCCCCAAAGAAAGAAAGAAGTCTAGCACTAAGGATCACAGAGGGAGCAGATCTGGAGGATGATGAGATGGCCATGATCACCAAAGAATTCAGAAACTTTCTCATGAGGAAGAAAGGCATCTCTAGAGGGGGAAACTTCAACAAGGCAAAGGCTCCTGAAAGGCCAGCTAATGAGGGATGCTACAAGTGTGGAAAAACTGATCATCTTATCAAGAACTGCCCCTAGTGGGAAGTTGAATGGAGGAAGGAGAGATATGAAAGAAAAAANTGCTTGGGGGGAAAGTTCAGATAAAGAATCAGAAGATGGTGAGACAGAAGATCAAGCTCTCATGGCAATTGGAGAATCTGATAAGGAGACTTATGAAGAACCACAGGTACAAGTGAAGAGAGGCAGCCAAATTTGGTTTTTGGATAGTGGCGAGAAACTCTCTGAGTTGCTACTTGACTTCATTGATGATTCTGAGGAGACAACTAAAGAGAAAGATCAACTATCTAAAGAGTGTGCAATGCTGAGAGCAAAATGCATGGACCTGGAAATAAGGGTCAGTGAATCTGAAAAGAAAAACACTGTCTTGATGAACCAGGTTCAACCACTCGAAACTGAGATTCTAGAACTAAAATCTGAAAATTTAAAGTTAAGACTAGGATCCAGTAAAAAGGTAGTTGATCACTCTCATGCGAAGTTAGAAGAAGACTTAGGTAAATTGAAAGATAAAATGTATGCCAAAGATGAGCAGATAAAGTCTCTTAAAGAAGAACTTGGCAAAGTCAAACATGAATTTGATAGAACACGTAAGTGGAATAAGTCTTCTGATGCTTTAATATGGCTCCAAGAGAATCATAGTAGCAACCGGAGAGGGCTTGGTTTTGGGAGTCAATTGCCTAAATGGGATCCCAAAAGCAAGTATCTCACTCTCCCTGAAAATAAAATTTGCACCCATTGTGGGAAGACTGGCCACTCTAAATATGAGTGTTCTGCAAAAGAAAAGGCCAGTCAGAAAAATGAGAGATTCATTAAAAAGAAAAATTGGCTACCAAATTGGGCCAGAAAAAATCTGATTCATCCATTCTCTCATGGAAAGGGACCCAAACTAGTTTGGGTTCTTAAAACTAACCCCTGATTTCTTTTGAAGGTACAAGTGAAGGGAGGCAGCCAGTTTTGGTTTTTGGATAGTGGTTGTTCTAAGCATATGACAGGGAACAAGGAACGGTTCCTTTCACTTGAAAACCTCAAAGGAGGAAATGTCTCCTTTGGAAACGGAAAGAAAGGTGAAATAATAGGGGTCGGCAAGGTAGGTAAAGATGACACACGTTCAATTGAACATGTGTATCTGATAGATGGCTTGAAATATAGCCTTATCAGTGTGTCACAACTGTGTGACAGAGGTAACCTTGTCGCTTTTACTTCCACAAAGGGTTTTGTGATCAACTTGCTTACTGACAAGATTGTTTTGCAGGGAAAAAGAATGAACAATATCTATGTCATTGACTTGTCCACACTGTCTGACAATGAACTCACTTGCCTTAGTGTGTTGGACAGTGATCCCCTCCTGTGGCACAAAAGACTTGGTCATGCAAGTCTAACTCAACTTAACAAGCTGGTCTCTAAGGACTTAGTGGTAGGGCTTCCTAACATTAAGTTCAAAGAAGACAAGGTTTGTGAGGCATGTGCAAGGGGGAAGTAGGTAAGGTCTTCTTTCAAAAGTAAGAGAATGGTCAGTACCACCAGGTCGTTGGAACTGGTTCATATGGATCTCTGTGGTCCCATGAGAACTCTAAGTAGTGGTGGAAAGAGATATGGTATGGTACTAGTAGATGATTTATCAAGGTTCACTTGGACCTTGTTCTTGACATCTAAGGATGAAGCATTTGAAACGTTCACCTTATTTGTCAAGAAGATTCAGAATCAATTAAGACATCAATTAGCATCCATTAGATCTGACCATGGTACTGAGTTTGAGAATGCTAAGTTTGCTGAGTTCTGTGATGAACATGGTGTGAATCACAATTTTTCTGCTCCTAGAATCCCACGGCAATATGGGGTTGTTGAAAGAAAAAATAGAACTCTTGAAGACATGGAAAAAACTATGCTTCTATCAAGCAAACTTTCTTACAGCTTCTGGGCAGAAGCAATTAACACTGCATGTTATATTATCAATAGATGCATGACCAGACCTCTGGTAGAGAAAACTCCCTATGAATTACTTAAAGGGAGAAAGCCCAACATATCCCATCTTAGGGCTTTTGGATGCAAGTGTTATGTGCATAATAATGGCAAAGATTCTTTAGGAAAATTTGATCCCAGAAGTGATGAGGGAGTGTTCTTGGGATATTCTACACATAGCAAAGCTTATAAAATATACAATAAAAGAACTATGTGTGTAGAAGAAAGTGTACATGTTGTCTTTGATGAAACTAACACTCTATCTGAGAGACAGGAACCAGAAGATGAGGAGCTTAGACTGGTGAGGAACAATGACAAAATTTAAGCACCTATGTGAGATGGAACATGTGATGGACCAGGTCCAACAACCCCACGCAACTCGACATGGGGAATGCCTCATGAAAATACTGGCCCTGATCCTGTTCCACTACAACAAGACAACTTGGAACAATCCAGAAGTGAACAACTGGCTCTCAAACCACACAGATATCAGAGTTCTCACCCTCTTGAGAACATCATAACAAACTTAAGATCTGGAATCAAAACTAGATCCTCCTTGAAAAATCTGTGTGCGTTTGATGCATTTCTATCCATGATTGAACCAAAGAACTTTTTTGAAGCCCTGAAAGATGCTGATTGGGTAACTGCTATGCAAGAGGAGCTGAATCAATTTGAGAGAAGTCAAGTATGGCACTTGGTACCTAGGCCACTGGACAGATCAATAATTGGCACCAAGTGGGTCTTCAGGAATAAACTCAATGAGGATGGAATTGTTACTAGAAACAAGGCAAGACTGGTTGTTCAAGGATACAAACAAGAAGAGGGAATTGATTATGATGACACCTTTTCTCTTGTGGCTAGATTGGAGGCAATCAGACTTCTTATAGCATTTGCTGCGCACATGGAACTCACTTTACATCAAATGGATGTAAAGAGTGCCTTTCTCAATGGCTATTTGAAGGAAGAAGTATTTGTAAGACAGCCTCCTAGTTTTGAAAGCAAAGAATCATCTGATCATGTATATAAACTTGACAAGGCTCTCAATGGTCTCAAGCAAGCACCTAGAGCTTGGTACGAGATGTCAAAATTCCTGCTGGAACATGGGTACAAACGAGGCAAAATAGACAGTACTTTGTTCTTAAAGGAAAAGGGAAAAGATCTTCTGATTGTACAAATATATGTTGATGATATCATATTGGGGAAACAACTGCAAAGCTCCGCAAGGAATTTGCTACATTAATGGGGAGTGAGTTTGAAATGAGTATGATGGCTGAACTAACCTTTTTCTTAGGTATGCAAATCAAACAAACTCCACATGGAACAATGATTCATCAGCAGAAGTATGTGAGATAACTCCTCAAGAAGTTCAAAATGGAAGATTCAAAGGAGATAGATACCCTAATAGCCACAGCTACAAAATTAGATGTGGATGAACCTGGTTCATCTATTGATCAGAAGACGTACATAGGGATGATTGGATCTCTACTATATCTTACTGCAAGTAGACCTGATATTGTGTTCAGTGTGGGACTATGTGCTAGGTTTCAAGCCAATCCAAAGGAGTCCCATCTCACTGCAGTGAAGAGAATTTTGAGATATTTGAAGGGCACTACTGATTTGTGCCTTTGGTATCCTAAAGGTAGTAATTTTGACCTTGTAGGATATGCTGATGCTGATTATGCAGGTTTCCTGGTTGACAGGAAAAGTACTTCAGGCATGGCTCACTTTTTGGGCTCCTGCCTTGTATCTTGGGCTACCAAGAAACAAAATTCAGTAGCCTTGTCTACTACTGAGGCTGAATATGTGGTTGCAGCCTCTTACTGTGCTCAGTTGCTATGGATTAAGAAACAACTCCTGCACTTTGGTATAAATGTGGGATGCATTCCTATTTACTGTGATAACACTAGTGCAATTAGTATGACTAAGAATCCGGTTCATCACAAGAGAACTAAGCACATAGATGTTAGGCACCATTTCCTGAGGGATAATTATGAAAAGGGGATGATCTCAATCGAATTCTGTTCCACTGATCATCAAATTGCTGATATATTTACCAAAGTATTGAGCAGGGAGCATTATGACAGAACCTTCTTGAATTAGGGATGATTAAGATCACCTAATCGGAAAAAAAAATTATTTAATGAAAAAAAGAGGAAGTTTTCTGGCTAGAAATTTTGATTAGGTACTTAATCAGATTAATCATTACTCAGATCTATGTCTTTGTTGTCATACTCTTTTGCCATGTATTAATATGATTCCCTAGTTGCTAATGATGTTTCTCTATTTGTGGATTGAGGCAAAATAAAGAGTTATAACAGGATGAACCTGGTTCATCCATGCTGGTTTACATGACTGACAAGGTATGTTTTCATTTCCATACATGTATTAATTCAAGTACAGTCATACATGAGTAGGACTCTATCCATTTATGGTTCAGTTCAAATTCTTGTACTTACCCAAATAATGAACTAGTTTCAAGAAGTTCCGTCACATTAAATAAGCCTAGTTTTAGGGGGAAAGAAACGGTCTAATCAATGTCAAATCACTGACAACCCTTAATCGATTAGTATCCTACTTGTGTTAATACTCGTCTGTTATTCTCTCCCCAGCCACAAGTTCTAAATAGGCCATCATTACCCATAGTGAATAAAGCAATAGACGAACCATGTTCAAGCCATTCAACACTAAAATCTCCACTGTCTTTTGCCCTTTCTTCTTCTTCTCTCAAAAATTAAAAATGTCGTCTGCTTCATCTGATTCTCAAAATCGTGACTACGATGAAGGAGTATATGAGTCTGATCCTCCACCGGTATACAGTTCTGAATCCTCTGAGACATCTGAAACCCCTGAATACCATGATACTCTTAAACGTACACCAAACCTTATCCCAGCCCCAAAACCCCGTTGTGTCAAGGTTCTTGCATGAAATTCTGTGGCTTCAGGGTCACGAGAAAATTTCTTGGAAGATTTATTACAGGCTGAAGAAGAACCCAAACCTGATTCATCCAGTGAATCATTTAAATCAGCACATGAGGACGATGCACCTGGTTCATCAAGTGCTGAGAAAGGTAATACTGAAGTTACCTCTATATTAAATTCTGAAAATAGATTTATGCTGGTTGGGTCATTGGTGGATGTGGAAGTGCCAAGTAGGCCAAGAAAAACTTGGAAAATTCTTGAGAATGAGGGAGATGCAGGTGTGAGGGGATCTGGGAAGGATGGTTCCATACTTGGTATTTGTGGCCCCATTCCTGAGAATCTTGAAGATGATGTCGTAGTGACAGGGGGAACTAATGAAGTGGAGAAAGTTGTTGCTGGATTAGAACAGCTTATGAAAGAGATAGATGATCGTGTTTCTTCTGGGGAAGAAACCTTGGCTGAGAGACTTAAGAAACTGGGAAACTCATACAACCCCAATAAGAGAAGGACTCCCAAGTCCATCAAGTCTAAGGCCTCAAAGACAAGGAAAACTGATGAGTCTGTTGGTGTACCTGTTCCAAGGGTACGAGCTACGAGAAATACTGTTCGTGAAGAGGAGGAGAAGCTGGAAAAAGCTCTGCAAGAGAGAAAAAGAAAGAGAGCTGAGAAAGGGAAAGCGAAAGTGGGGGAGCCTGTTAAGGCTATTGCTGTTGATGATGTGTTGGACCTGGTCCAACAAGATGAAGAGATTACTCCAGTGGTGGTCAAGAAACCCAAAGCAAAACTGACTAAGACTTCTTCAAAGAAGTCAGCACCTATGTCTGCTACCACTGTGGGTACATCTACAAGGACACGGTCCAAGGTAAAGTCGAAGAAGAAAGTACAGATTGTTGAGAAAGATAATGATCCTGATTGGAGTGGAGATGATGAGAATGAGGTTGGAGAAGTGTCGATTGACAGAGTTGCCATGTTTTGCAAAAGACATATTTTGAAGGGGAAGTTATGGAAGGACTTGGAGGAGCCGGGTATAAGGTACTTAGTGGATTTTCTGGCAGCTCAAGGCTGGAAGGACATGGTTCTTCTCTTGGAGGGTAGGCTGGTCAGAAATGAGGTAGTGGAATTCATGGGGAATGCGACTGTGATTGGAGGAAGGGTTACATCATTGGTCAGGGGAATTGAAGTCTCCTTTGACGCACAAGAACTGGGAGTCATTTTAGACATTCCATCTGAGGGATATGACGATTATACAAGGCAGAGATGGCCTTGCTTGGATGGAATGGCCTCAACACTTAACATCACCAGATTCTTTTGTGACAATGACGAAGATCCTGAGCCTAGGGCAGTGTACAAAAGTGAGATGAAGCCTGAACACAAGCTGTTCTTTGAGTTTGTTATTAAATTTCTGCTGCCAAGACAAGAACGCAGGCACATTGCCAATTATATGGATCTAACACTCATGGAGTGCCTATACAAAGGCAAGCAGATTAATTGGCCATCTCTAATCATTCAGCTTTTGGCCAGGGTGGTAAATGGCACCAAGGCCCATGCGATTCCTTATGGATTTATCCTTACTGCAGTTCTGGGTCATTTTGGAGTTCCCACAAAGAAGGCTGAAATGGCTACTGCAAAAGATTTCTTTGGGAAGGACACTTTGATATCATGTGATTACACCGTTAGTGCCCCAGCAGATGAACCTGGTTCATCTCGGAAGCAACCAATCAACAACAAGGTCCGTACTCTGGTGCAAGAAAGCGAGCAAAAGGATATGGAGATCCTTCGCTTGAAGACTGGCTTAGTTGAGGTAGAAGGTGAGCGTGATGCTCTCAAAGCTTAAATTAGCCAAAGAGAAGGAGAAAAATGAGGGTGTCTTACATCAAATGTTGTCTCTTCTCCAAACCAAGAATCCTACCTCTTCTGCACCACCCCAAACTTAGGAATTTCCAGAACTACCCCCTCCTATCCTATCAAGTGCCCAGTTCGGGACAGTGTCAAGTGTGTTTGTTTCAGTTTTTAATTCTGTCGTACTCATGTTTTGATTGTCTTTGATTTAATCTGTTTTGGTGTTGATAATCCATATTAATCTAATGAAAGCTTAGTGTTTTGACAAATGTCTCTATTCATGATTTAGCTTACATTATTGGATTCTTGTGTTGATTAAGCATGTTTGCACCTGCAGTTGCCTAAATTGGCCATGAGTAAGAATTAATTACTGGTAAGTATCATTTTGCAACTTTTCGATGATGCCAAAAGGGGGAATATGTGCTACAGTGTTGTGCTGATTTATAACCTAATGAACCTGGTTCTTGATGATTAATGCTCACAAAAATACAAAGTGTTGGATGTGTATACAGGATAAATGCA